>VNJN01010067.1:154973-188305 GCA_008042485.1 Drosophila mayri | reverse complement strand
AAAATTTGACAAAATTTTTTGGCTCATTTTTTGGGAATTTGGAAGTTTTTCAATTATCATAACTTGGCCTACAGGAAACTAATTTTGAATCGGAAAGCTGTTCTATGCTAGTTTTCAAAAGGCTAACAAATCTGCATACTTACTTTTTCAATAAACAAACGATTTAATTTTTTTGAATTTTGACGATGCAACCCCTTACAAAATTTGACAAAATTTTTTGGGAATTTCAATTACCATAACTTGTCCTACAGGAAACTAATTTTGAATCGGAAAGCTGTTCTATGCTAGTTTTCAAAAGGCTAACAAATCTGCATACTTACTTTTTCAATAAACAAACGATTTAATTTTTTTGAATTTTGACGATGCAACCCCTTACAAAATTTGACAAATTTTTTTGGCTCATTTTTTTGGGAATTTGGAAGTTTTTCAATTATCATAACTTGGCCTACAGGAAACTAATTTTGAATCGGAAAGCTGTTCTATGCTAGTTTTCAAAAGGCTAACAAATCTGCATACTTACTTTTTAAATAAACAAACGATTTGGGTTCTAGGCACAAATTATTATTTACCAAGTTTCTTAAACACTTCTTGGTTTATTTATTTATTATTGTAGCTAAAAACTACAATAAAATCTTTAGAGGTTAATTTATAAACCTAATTAAAATAAAATTGAAGGATTTTAGGCTTTTTTGCGTAATTTTATTTATTTTTTCATCTCCAATTAAAAGGCAGCTTGGGCTTTTTGAGGGGCTTGTAGATAGCGAAGGAGTCATTTGCGACCCTATAAATCATATATATTATTGATCAGCATTAACAGCAGAATCAATTATGCCTATTTTTGGGTAAAATAAAAATTTTTTAAATTGTTCGATTTTTTGAAAAAAATGTAAGGGGTTACATCATTAAAATTTTCAAAAATTGCCAAATTTTGAAATTCTTAAAAATGATAAATAAAGTTTGCAGATTTGTAAAGCTACGAAAAACTAGCATAGCAAAGGTTTCCGAATTAATTTTAAGGCTTTTGTTTCAGAGTTATGGTTTTTGTAAACCTGGATTTGTGTTATTTTTTATATATTTTTTTTATCTCAAAATTAAAGTTAGCTTGGACTTTTTGTGGGGCTTGTAGATAAAACAAAGGAGTAACTTGCAAGCTTGCAAGCCAGATCATATTCAGCTATTCTTGGCCGGAAATCAGGTAATGGTTTTTATTCATTACTTCTGCTGCGAAAACCCCTAAATAAATTTTCTGATTATAGTAAAAAATACACTATAAAATCCCTAAAATCAAAAATTAAAATACACCATCAATTTCCTTTAACAAAACTAAATATTTTATTTATAAATTTTATTTGTTGTATTTATGAAGTTCTTATTGGTATTATAATCTTATCCCCTGCTGTGTGGCAGGACCTTGGAGTGTTTGTGTGTTTTCCCTAACGCTAATATCCTGTGTGCTATTGTGCTGTTGCCTGTCGGCAATTTGTTTGTTCTTCGGCTGCCCAAATTGATTTTATTGACTTGTAAATGATGTAGGATGCCCGCTGCACTTGCTTCGTTGCTAGTTCCTTCCTTCAGCGCCTCAGTCTTCATTCCCTGTTTAATTTTTACTGGCTTCCGTATACGGACCACACCCCTTTTTTGGGCCTGAAGTCGCGGCTCGTTAATCTAGGATTGTTTGGCCGGGCAGCCGGTTTCTTTTGGCTGCTCCTCTCGCAGGCCCATCGATGGCCAGTTTGCATATTTAATTTATTGATTTCACGCGGTCCCCTCCTGTCTTGGTCCTTTGTGGCGCCGGTTTGCAGCATTAAGCCGGGTTCAAATATAATTACTTTTTGTAATTAGTTGCAGAGGAGAGGGCCCAGACCCAGCCGCAAAAGTTGGCAACGAGGCGCATAAAGATTGATAACGAGCTAATGAATGTAAATTTCACATAAGGTGGCCTGTCAGTCCGTCAGTCTTGGACCTCCTTGGAAGCCGCCAAGGGCGGGGCTACCTCGTTTATGAGTTGCAAAACTTTCCTTGAGAACAGCAACTTAAATTTAATATCGCGCTAAGCTCGGCTTCCGTTTCACACAGAATCCAACTTGGTGGTCGCTAACGTCTTTGGGGTACAGTGGGTGATGCCTAACAATTTATAATAAAGTAGGAATTATAATGAGATTGGATCGCATATTTAGAGACTATATTATATTTATAACATTTATTTATTACCTATAGCGAAGCATATATTTAAATATCAGCTTCAAATAACCTTAAGCAATCTTCTGGGTTACCCCTATTCCCTGTACCCACTGTACCCACTTAACAGCCTCGAAGGAGGTGCGAGCCAATGCAATTATGCTGGGGCTACTTGCCAGCATATATTGGTAATTAAATAGATGGGTTGGGGGGCTACCTTCGGAGAGATCTTCCCGCGCCGGAGAGTGAGGCGGGTGACGTTGACAAATGAGTTCATCATCAGCAGCACGAGCGGTAGCTGCTCCTTTTGGGGGGGGAGGAGGAAAAGGGGAAGCGGGATTGGAAGCTCATAACTGGGAATTGGATGCCGCTGGATGGACGGAGGGAGATTTTAAAATTGTGTAGAGTGAAAAGCGATTTATTTTTCGCCATTTGTGGCTTGGTGCGGTCGTTTAATAAACAATTTAATAGCGCGCATAAATTTTTCCAGCCATCATACTTATAATAAACCCATTTGTCTTCGGAACGGAACGGCCCAGCAGCACCCATATATATATGGTATATATATATAGGCAGAGCTCTGTCTGAGGGTTATTAAATTATGCGGCTCAAGCGTAAAAATAAACCGTAGCAAATGGGAATGTAGGACGCACACCTTCAGACTCCATAATCCCGTAACGAGCCCTAATCGTGGAAGAGAGTCCAAGTCCCCCCCTCCTCTCCCCCATATCATGGTTCTCGCCGACTTTCTCCCCGCCAGTCGGCTTCAATTAATCAGAGATATTCGAATAAATCAAGTGCCATAAAAGTGACACAGCGTGAGATGCACCGAGAGATGAATATTTAATTAGGAACAAATTAAAAATGCAAATAAAGTGGAACTACCATGGCGACTCCTTTTATTATTAATCGATAGACTCTCGTAATTAGTTGGCCATAACAAAGGCGACCCATGGAGCTCCCATCGAGGGTATTATTCTCCTCGCGGGGCTTCCCTTCTTTCCGTGGGTCTTTCCTATTAGCTAATTGGAGATCGAAGCTGGTGGTGGTGGAGGCCTGGAGACGTAGGGCTTTGATTGCCATCTGTTGCAGACGCGTGCTCGCGGGATCTCCTCCCGTTCTTCTTATCTGATTTGCGTAGAATTCTTCTGGCTTGTAACGAACGAATCGAGTCTTGATTCTGTACGATTCTTATCTGTTCACAGGTGCACCTTTTTTCGGTAACAGAAACAGCTTACAATTCATTTTGGGGGACATCTTTTGAAATCGAACCGACGACTTGTTGGGCGGAGGGGGAGGAGATCTGCTCTCCGATTACTGCTCAACAGCCCCTAAACACATGGAATCGGTGGCCAAACGAGGTCATCTCTTAGTCACTTATTTATTTATTTCTAGCGTAAAACGACAGACAAATTGATTTTAATTGAATATGATTGACGTGCGTTTTTTTTTATTATTATTTCGGGGGAGCGATATCGCCCTGAGCGATAATCTCAACTGGTTTCAGTGTTTTATTTTTTGGACGGACACTCATCGAGCTTTGCCTCGACCTAATCACAATTGTGTTGTTATCAACACGAACACAGCAATTCGTATGATTTTTAATTAAACAAATGATAGTTGGCAGTTTTATTTACAAAGAGGTAATATAGGTAATATAGATAATGCAGGTGATTTCGTAGGTTCTTGATATAAAAGCCAAGAAAATTAATAATCCTCAAGGAAGCAAGTAATCTAAGCATGAAGTTTATACTAAATTCTCTTTGTATATATTTGTATTAAAGTTTAAAAATTAAGTTTAAGCCCCACCCATAGAAGTCTCTTGCTAAATCATAATCTTCACCTCATTTATAAACACTTGCTATGTTATTATAGCAGATAAGATAACCATTGTCCATTTAAAGTCATTAAAACATTCTATTCTCCTATTGAAACATTTCTCCTTGTGTTTATGGGTTCGCAAGATCGTTGAGTTTAGCGATAATTTCATTAACTGGAATCATTTGTCAGTGGTTAGCGGGAAGACATAACTTTGGCCCCCATTTTCCTAAGAAGATACTGAGGAAACAACTTAATTAAGGTTCGATGGGGCCCGATAGAAAGGCAAAAGAGAGATCGCTCGCTGAGATGGGGATGAGGCTGAGGCTGGGACTGGGGCGAATGATTTGGGCTGGGCAGCAGGCATCAAGCAATTTGTATTCAGGTATCACACAGCAACAAGTCATTTCACACTTTGATCACGCTGCAGCTGCAATCCTGTCCAGGCATCGCCTGTCCTGTGCCAGAGCCTTGGCCCGGCCTTAAAAGGATCTGTGACTCGACTGCGGACAACTCTGGAATGCGCGCTGGCTCTTGCATATATTAGCCGAATGGTCACCAGAAGCCACTGGCCACTGGCCACTGGAGTTGCCATAGTCCGCACCCGCAGTCGGTTGCAGAGGCACCTTCGCAGTAATTAACTTGTTTCAATAATTACGCATGCGCATTTGCACATGTTGCATGCCCCTGGTAGCTGCTTCTGCCCCTGCCCCGCCCACTTGTTACAGCCTGCAACAAGATTTTTGCATTGCGTGTGCTACGCACTGTCTGTGCAGGCGAAACTAAATTCGGGTTAGGGTATAATGGCCAGGAGGTATGAGTTGACAGCTAAAGATTATAAGGGTAATATTAGAGAAAAAGTTTTAGCAAAAAATTAGACTCAATTTATATTCGAAATCCTCCAGATTCCAGCAAATTATTAATTTGGTAAATTAACTAAAACTGTGGGAAAATTATAATTATTTTCTCATTGCTAAATAAGCTTTAATACATTTAAAGATTATTTTAAGCACAAGATATGCCAAATTATTTCATATAGAATATAGAAAACTTATGCATAATCTCATAAACTAAATAATAATAAAATAAAATTCCCCTTTATATTAATAGATATGTACCAAAGGCTTTAGTTTTTAATGAAGCTATTTGTTAACCATTAAAATCAAACCTTAAATTCATATTTAAGAGTATTTTTCTGTGCATACTCCCTCATTGATTTTATTTCTCGAACACATTCGATTGGAATGTTTGTTTTTGGTTGCAAATTTATGCAGCAGCCGCCGCTTATTAAGAATTCGTGGCTCCTGCTCCAATCCCTCGCCCGTGCTCAGGGATCTCCCCTTCTGCCTGGCTTCCTCTTGGTTTGCTCCCAATTCCAGCCTGTGTCCAAGATCCAGCGGCTGCCACATCGTTGTCCGTTCGAGGTGGCAGTGGCACTTAATTATTGATAGCATTACAAACGCGGTTCACTGGGTCACGACGTGTACATGTCAAAGGGTTTTTTTTTGAGAAGAGGCAGCAGTTCCTTGAGATCTCAATTGGGTTGGGGAACTTAAACAGAAGGCAAGCAAAGGAATATCTTTTGAGGACACATAAGGAGTACGTATGTGCAGGCATGCAATTAATGGGTTAAGAGAATAGAGATCCTTTTATTGGTTGTACAATGGAGAGTTTTAATAAGAGTTAAAAACAAAGGCAAAATTTAAGCAAAATCCTTTGACTTTTTTCGGGCCAAAGAACACTGGAAAATTAGGTTCTTTAAGGACCTATAGAAAGAGGTAAATACTTTTCCATAATATGATTACAAATAATAACTTTGCAAACTAAGCTTTTGAACTCTATTAATAAAAATTAGACTGCAGTTCTTTTCTTCCTTATCAATCATATATCTATGGATGTTTTTATTCTTCCCTTAAGACAAAAATAAGGATCCTCCCTTTCCGTGATACAACTACCTTGAACTAAATAATAGATATTCCCCATTTATCACAACTTCAAACACTGGTGACCTCACTATTTCTTGATGTTTGCGGTTTGCTCCGCAAAGATTCCTTTTCTTTACGCACTTTTCCAATTAATTTCATTTCCGTTTCGTAGTCGCGGCCCCGGAACATGTGTTTCAATCTTCAAAAGGTAGCGAAAACATAGAATCAATAATTAAGAAATGTCAAACATAAAACGAGAGGCCCGCGTCAGGTGATAAGAGGAGTACGAGGACCCGGAGGGTGCTCCGTCAAAGCTGCGACTTATTTTCGGTGCTCGCGTGACAAATCATAATTGATTGTTCGCTTAATTGAATTGGGGTCCGATAAGAAGCAGAATTTCTTTTTGGGCAGGTGACCAGGCACCGCTGAAGATCAACCAGAGAACTCGTGACGGGAGACGAGTGACGGGTGAGTCACGGCCACCCATCATCAAGCCAGCACGTGAGTCATGATACATCCAAAAACACGGGATAGACAAGACTAATAAATTGTTAATGGCTTTATCACAGCTCAGGGCGTACGATATAGCCGCCACAATGGGTCGTAAAACCAACGAGAATCGAAACACGGCGATAAGCGGCGTTTGCCCTCGTCTTTGGGCAGCTCCTCCTCCTCCTTCTCCGCCTCCTGGCTCCCCTTCCCCCCGCTGTAGCATTAGTCACCCGTGGGGGAATATATGTGGCGTTCAGCATGGAGGACCGGCTCCTTCATAAGGACCTCTGGCTGTCAGCCGCAGAATCAACTCATCAACATTGACAGGCGTTTCGCCATCTCCATGTGGGTATCTGAGCGATCTCCGATCTCGCATCTTTATGGCCATTGGCCTTTGCAATTGACGCGTGATTGGCATTCGATCTGGGTTCTCCCCTGCCCCCAGCCCCTGCCCCTGCACCTGCATCCTTTATCTGCATCTGCACTCGGCGTTCTGAGCCCAAAGATAGTCATAAAGTGATGAACGAGTTCCGCCGAAGAGGCCCAAACCGATCGAGAGATCGATCGCTGGTTGGATCGCTTTAAGGTGTCACCTACTTGGTATGGAGAGTGTGCGCCCAGTTGACAGTCAGTTAGCAATGCATATTCAATTATTGCCTACTGAGGGGGGAGTAACTAATGGTTGTTGGGCTCTACAAGGAGTATCGATATTTATGAGCCTTATTTGGAGACTAATATTTAGAAGAATGCTTTAGCAGCTTAAGTATTAATTGAAAATTAGTTTATTTAGTAGTTATGACTTCGTTATTTAGATTAACGAAGTAGAAAGCTATGTAAATCATACAAAAACTCTAGCTTTAGAACTATAACTTTTTACTTCGGAAATTTTTACTATAGTCTTCAGTTTCAAAGGATATCAAAATAGTTGTATGGTGTTTTCTATAAATTTCTTTGTTTCCGTTATGAATTTGGGCTGTAACTCGATTAAATATTATTATAATATAAGAAATATGTCAATTCTGTAGGTATATTTATTCTTACAATTCCCTTAATGGAAAGATATAAAATTATAAATAATACAATAATTTTAGTATTGGGAACTTACCTGCCAAATATTGAAATTTAAAATTCAAAAATCAATAAGAAGTTCTAGATTTATTGAAAGAATTTTAAATATGCCACTTATATTCTTTCAAAAGATTTATAAGATCAAATACATTATAAACTAAAAATAGAAATACAAATACGAAAGTTTTCCTGTTTCTAATAATAAGTTTACTAACAATTCCATTAAGTCATCATATATTTAAAATATTCCTCTTAAACTATAATTAAAAATCAGCTTTATTATGCAAATACATAAGTTATATTCATTTTGAATAAGATACTAATAAATCCAATTCATCTTGAGGTGAGCATCTGTTGTGGAGGTCAACAAAGGCAGCTTTGTTTCTACCATTTGCCGTCGCTTTTTTAGTTACCTCCGAAGCCCTCCATCTGCCCCCCTCCCCTGCTTCTCCCCTCCTGTTTTAAGCCCGACTTTGTTGGTAATCAGAAAGCCCAACAAACAGTCCAACAATCCCAAAGGTAGCTTATTTAATTTGACTCAAAATCAACTCTTCCATTAGGCGGAGGCACCGGGGCAAATTGCAGCGGCGACACCTGCCGTGCTCACCTGGCCATGTAACTCCTCTCTGCTTCGTTTGCTCTTTCTCTCGGTTGCCTCTGCTCTGTCTCTACCCTTCCCCAATATAACCTCTTCCACTGGGGACCGCCTCCTTTTGGGGGAAGTCGACCAATCGGAGCTCGGTTAGCATTAGTCGACGCTCGGAGAGAAAGAGTGCTGCTTTTGGCCTGGTCGGGGGGAAGTGGAAAGTGGGAAGTGGTTCGGTATCGTGGGGCAGTTCTCGTTATTGTTGTTCTTGTAGTTGTCGCTGTCTGTGCCTTTATTGTTGCTGTTTTGTTTGGTGTTTGGTGTTGTTGTCGCCGACAGGCAATTTACATGAAATCAAAATGAAACGCATAAAAGGGGCTGGCGAAAAAACAACAAGGAAGGGGGGAAAACGAGGAAGAAGTTTGGGCTTAAACCGACTGGCAGATGTGCTAAATGTTATGGATTTCCTTAGTTAGTAGCAATTAAATTTTGGAGTTTTGGAAATTTAAACACCATACACAAATTTACTATTAATTCCTACCCACAAAAAAAATCTTTAACTCTAGGGAGAATCTTTGTTAACTGCCAATTTGGAAATATTTAACGATTGGTTTTTTTTTTAAATATATATTCAACGAAAGAAATAATGTATCATTATCATTATAGTCCAAAAAACTTTTGTTTTCTTATGAAATAATTTTATAAAATAGTCATCTTTTAATGCTTAAAATTGGCATAATTCTGGGTTTCTTTTCAATTGATTTTAAATCCAAAACTATTTTTCTTAGCTAACTTTATTTATTTATTTGGTTATTGTAGGGAAACATTTTTAATTAACTTCTTAATTATGGTGCATAATATGTACTACATATTCAGGATATATTTTTATATATTTCCATAATATTACTAAAAATCTTCTTTATATTCGTTGTATCCCTTCGCCTTCGTGGTTCTTCCCGTTTAGGGCATTTCCATCTCCGAGCATTCCCACTCAACTTTTGTTTACTTAAACTTTTACCATTTTGGGGTAAGTGTTAAAGTGGCCGCCAGTCACAGAGCCCTGTTTGCCTGGCTGCTCCCTTCCTTCCCTGGCTATTCCCTATGCAACCTTTTGGTGGGTGGCAGCACAAGCGCCTTGGCTAAGGTCTGGGCCCTTGGTTCCCTCGGTTCCTAGGGTTTTGATATATTTTATGGTGCCATTGGCAGAGCTGATTGTTTTTTAAATTGTTTCTGCACGCGATTCGTGTTTGTCGGGTTTATGGCTGTAATAGCCATGGCCGAACATTGTTGTTATTGTTGCCATTGTTATTGTTATTGTTGTTGCTATTGTAGCATAATTTAATTTGAATGCATATGCGACCAAAGTGGGTAATTGAATAAGTTTCGCGCTAGGGATCGGGGTTTCATTTCTCTAAATTTGATTAGCGCCACGGACTCGAAATACTATTTTACACGTACTCAGAAATCGCGTGCTGGATTTGCCGGACTGGAGAGTGGGTGCCAAATATATTGCAATTTATTTTCTGGCCAGCTTAGCAGCTCGCTTGCCACTCAAATTGATATGTAAACGTATGGGGGGTTTAATGCCGGCGAACAGTTCGCTGAGTGGAGGCAAATTTACACACTCAACTCTCGTGTTGGCTTCGATTTGTGTTTGTTTTCGGGGAACTCAGAGGACTTAGGCGGAGCCACGCCCCCCCCCCCTCAGGCAATTCGATTGCAATTTCTGCGGCTTGTAATCAAAATCGATTTCTCATTTTCGCAGACGTCCGTTGCTCGCCGAAATTGGAAACAATTTTGGCCAAAGGGCATTATGGATTATGGCATCCTCACGTACGATTCGAGGGGAAAATGGCTCCTAATGTGATTAAAGTCCATTCATTTGACGCATTATCCCCGGTTCGCTTAAGGTCAGACACTTGATTAGAGTAATCTTATTCCTCTGATTTCGGCTGTCATTGAACTTGAGGCGAGGCGGAAACGAAAACCAAGCTTATATTTAGCGAATAAAAATCGGCTAATTGCCTGGGAGCCGACATTTGCGGGCTGTCTGTCTCATTAATCACAGGTCGAATGCATATTTTTGCTTAGGCGGCTTCTTAATTAATTTGATTAGCATTAATCGTTTGAATGCGAATTATGAATCAATTTATGGCAAAGCTTTGGCAGCTCTCTCTGCGCACTTCTCTTTTTTTTTTCGCTCACGGAAGCGGGTTTGCCAAAACAAGTTCGTTGCCTAAGTCTTTCGTTTCACTCGCTTTTAGTTCCCGCTTCTGACCCCTTGCGAAATGCGACGCAGCCTCCTCCGCTGAGTCTTGATCATTTTGACAAGTCTCTTCCCTCATTTGCATAATTTTGAATAACGTTTAATGCCCAGGACACGCCCCTCTCCTAAAAGATGCCGCTTGGAGTGGGGCCGAGCGTGGGTCTATCACCGATCGACGATTATTGATCGAACGGATCATGAATATGCGGAATGCCGCTATTAATTGGACAGCTCACAAGATTGTTAGCTTCTTGAATATGGCATTGAATGTGGGCCACGCTTGGCTGCCTTTGAAATGTTTAATTACTAAACTATAGACTGTAAGATACACAGAGGGAAATTAATTGCTGGACGATAATTAAACTATCAAGGAAAACATAAATATTTACTTTATTATTTACAGAAAACTAAAGGTATTAATTTTCTGAGTTTACAATTCAATGCCGTTTATTTCTCTAAAATGTATTTAAAACTTCGCAAATCAAAATATAAAATATATATAAAATATCAATAAGAAAAGTGCTGTATTAATAACCTTCTTTATTTCTCTCTCTGTATCTATTTAACTTACCTCCTACTTGGCTTTAGTTTGTGTATTTTTAATATTACAAACTTTCATGTTAATTATTAGTTTTGAAAGAAACTTTCTTTGATTGATTTACTTAGTTAACCGATCTTGGCCGAGGTGACCTCACCAAAGACCACTCAACTCGCATGTAAATGCCTGAAAATTCAATTAATAACCCACTATGACCGGGTGAACCCCCTGGTAGGAGGAGGTCGACCTACAGCAAAGCCCATGCCCAGTCATGCTCGGCTTGTTTGACTTGGCTTGGAGCTCTCTCCCACCGCGGATCCCAGCTCTCATGGAGCTCTCACCACGTCAGCGGGACGGACAAATGTTTGCACAACACACGATAATGATGACAAGGCAAATTAGCTACTAATTTTCACAGACACAAACGCAGACGCAGACGCGGGCTGAATGAGGGTCAGATCGGAGCGCCAGGACCTCACACAGCTGACGTTCGTTAATGTCTGGCACCGGAAGTCGAGGGTAAGGGCGCAGGCGAGAAGCCTGATGCTGATCCAAAGAGTTGCTCTGGGAATTGCCATAAATCAGCATTTGATTATCCTTTGTCCCGCCTAATTTTACCTCTCGACTAATTTTCTGCTCGCTCTGCTGCTCCGCCTCACCTCCATCCTCTTCCTCTCCTGCTGCATTGTCATGTGCGTGTTGGTTTGTTTTTAATTTATTAATTACTAGGCGGTTCCGCCGGCACTGCCGGCCGAGTCGGATCTTGGACCTCTCGTTGGCCCAGGGCTTCCGCTATTAGCGAAATCTCCTCATCTGCTTTCTGGGTGATCCGCCTTGTCAGCGGCTAGCGATGAGCCACGGCTAACGGTTGCGAAAAAAAAGTCCACGAGAAAGCAGGATTCTGACTGGTTTTTAACCCATTAAACTGGAGTTTGAAGATCTTTTTCTGTAGGACTTGTAATTAATTTGCCCGAAATGTATGCTAGTTGGGAGATTTTACTTTATGTATTAATTGTATTAAATGATTTCTTGCTGTTTTATGTATTAGCAAAATTCTTTAAGAAAACCTTTATTTTGTGTCACGAACACCTCTTACCCGTTAAGTTTAAATGCTGATTTGATAAGCTAATAAATACTTGCATAAAAAATCTTTTCAAACTAAAATGAATACATTTTTTGGCTTAGTTATGATCGATTTAAAATTCAAATTTAATTTTTTATATGCTAGAAAAGTATTATACAAGCAGAAACTGCCTGTCTCTTTCACAATTATTCTAGATTAAAATACATCCTCTTTCTAAGCACAAAATATAGAACTCTTTCGCTTAACAAATAACAAAGTAAACAATTTAACTTGAATATACTTCTTTTTTCCCCTTAAATAAATACATAAATTATAGGCTTGGGTTAAGGCAATATTTCGACTTAAAACAAGCCAAAATCAAATGTCCCTCTCTCTCTCTCGCCGGGAGAGACGCCTCCACTAAACAGCGGCTGTCAGGCATTCCAGACAACTGCCACTTGGCTACCCCAAAACGGCCGAGGAAGATCACTCGGCGGAAAGCTGCATGATCACCTCGGGTGGTCGGAGGACGTCACTCAAATTGAAGTCCGGCAAATGAGAATTGCCCGGGACTGTGGCTGGAAGCAGGAAGGGGGGCGGCACACACTGACCAATCTCCATCAGCTCCATCTGGGCGCTGGAGTTGCTGGATTTTTAATTAAGCGTGGCCTGCACCCGAGGCTTTTCGTCAAGTAGCTCTCCTCTCGCAACGGGGGAAGTGCCTGTAGCTCACGGCTCGGATGTGGAACAGGTCTTGTTAGTAATTTTTAATTTGAGCTCTTCTGACAGCCAGCTGTCATATAAATTTAATTGAATTTACATTTTTATTAATTGCCAAGCCTGCTCGGGAGTGCTGCTGCTACCCGTTGGCCTGAGCCAGGCATGAATGGGAGATGAGCTGGCTCGCTGGCTGACTGACTGACTGACTGGCCACTCATCAGCACAGCTCCAGCTCCAGCTCCGTCTCCGGTTCGGCTCCCTCCTCCATCTGCGGTTCGCTCTGTGAATGAATTTAATTTGAGATGATTTGTTGATGGTTTCGTTGCGGTGATTTCTTGCTGACTAATTTAATGTGATTTTTAAATTGCCAGCAGACGAGGCTGAGTGTGTGGCCTGCAAAGAGGCAAGGAGGGATCTCTCTCCTCGGGAGATTGATTGGGCTCTGGACCTGGGACTCTGTGCTTTGGAGGCGGGGGCGGTGGCGCATTTTTACGGAATTAATGAGATGACACGCCTCTCGCTGGGAGATAGAATGACGGCCTGGGAGATTTCCCCTCGCGATCATTACGAACTAATCTAATTTGCAAGCCCCGCGATGACAATCGAAGCTGGAACAGTCCCCCGCTTCCATCATCGATCCTTGGAAACCTCCATTTCGTTGCTCTTCTACCTTCGCCTGTCCAGCGCTAACGAGTCGTTCTTTTCTTGCTCTCTTTTCGCAAGACCCTTTCGGTTTAATTCGCAAATCAAACAACCGCAGGGCAGAGCTCGGCAATTCGCGCATAAGTAAATTAAAAATAAATTTATGTGCGCGGCCAGAAACGGGTTCGCGAATGCAAATCCAATTAAAATTCACCAAGGAAGTAAGGAAGGAGTGGAAGGGAAGAGCGGGGATCGCATCCTGCGACTGGCGCTAAGCCGTAAAGCGAAGCTGTGCGCTGATTTAAAACACTGCGGGGCGTGCTTATTGATTAAATACAAATTGCATTCATTCATCATCAGCGCTTGCGCGCTCGGTTAGAGGATATTGGTGTTTCTCTTATTGTTGCTGGCAATTAAATTACGATTTGTGGCGGATGCTCTGCAGGTAATTTGCTTGATTAAACACATGGAAGACTAGGAAAACAGAAAATAAAATTTAAAACTGCGCGCTAAATTATAGCAGTATACCAGTGTGACCAGGGTCTGGTGGTAGTAAGAAAGAATCCTAATGTGACCAGCCCAAACAAAACGGTCACACCCCGAACAGCTGATTAATTAATCTTTTTTTATTTATTGCATTGTTATTGTGTTTGCACTGATTGTAGTTTATTTTTTACGTTGTAGCGTCCATAACTAAAATGCAGACCGACCTAAGCATCGGTCGGAGATTGTAAAACCGTGATAAACCGTGAAAAACAGCTGTTATTGCTTGAGTTAATCGCCCGAAGCTGGCATCACGGCTCTGCAGAAACAAAAATAAAGGAATCCAATGCCAGGAAGTAGTGACACACAGCGGCTGGTGGCCGCAGAGGAGGATGACCAAATCCTGGGCTCGGAAGGAAGCTTTGTGCCCGCCTTCCGTCCGCAAGAGCACCAGGATTATGACCTGGCGAACGAACGATGTCTCCTAGAGCGGCCCGAGGATGAGGTGGTGCTGGTGTCCAACGAGCCCACCCGCGGACGACTCTTCACCTACATAGTGTTCTACCTGCTGGGCATTGGCACGATGACGCCCTGGAACTTCTTTGTGACGGCCGAAGATGTGAGTAGTGACTGCCAGGCTGTTGATTGGTGCACAAATTAGTTTTCATAAACAAATGGAAATTTTACTGCCCGCATCTGAACTTCGCACATCCCAGCAAGTGGGCCAAGCGTTACTCTAAGGCGCTGCTTATCAGCTTTGGCATTGCTTTTGTTATTGTTGTTTTTACGACTTGAACGACGATAACTCTTTGCCTTTTCTTTGTGTTTTTGCTGAGTCAAGCCTAACCCTTTCTCGCTCTCTTCCTCTCTAACTCTGCCTTATCCAGTACTGGAAGTACAAGTTCCGCAACACTTCGATCAATGGCACGATTCCGGACGAGGAGCTCACCCCCCTGCAAAGGAGTTTCACCTGCGATTTAGCCCTGACGGCCACCATTTCGGGCACAACCTTCCTGCTGCTCAACGCCGTCTACGGACATCATGTCTCGCTACGCCAAAAAATGGTGGGTACTTTGTGGATGATCCTCATTCTGTTTGGAATCACCACGGGCTTTGTGGAGGTCAACACGGACAAATGGCAAGAGCAGTTCTTCCTAATCACCCTCATCATTGTCGTGCTGCTTAACAGTAAGTTGCTCTAGCTATTAATTTCTTATATTTGCTTCTAATTTGTAATTTTAATTTATTTTAGTTTCTGCGGCTACCATGTCAGGCGCTTTGTATGGCGTCGCTGGCCTCTTTCCCTCCGAGTTCATGACGGCTGTGGTCAGCGGCCAGGCTCTGGGTGGCATACTTACAGCGCTAGCCTTTATCCTGGTACTGGCCTTTGACACGGGCCCCAATACCACGGCCTTTATCTTCTTCATTGTGGGCGGAGGACTCATCCTGCTCTGCCTGGTCTGCTATGAGATACTGGCTCATCAGCCGTTCTTTAAGTATTACCTGGAGGGCGGCGACAAGTACAAGGTGATCAGGGCAGTGCCCGCCCACAGTCGCAACGATGAAGGAGATGGCGAAGTGGTGCTAGAACCTATTATGCGACAGGTGATGTCCAAGATCTATGTGCATGTGATTTGCCTGGCGCTGCTCTACGCCACCACGTTGTCGGTTTATCCGGCTGTTACAGTGCTGATGCAGTCGGAGTATAAACACAGCGAGTGGACAGGTGAGTTGGCTAACTTCCCTACTTGGTCATAGATTTAACTGATTTCTTTCAAAGATGTGTACTACCTACCCGTGGTCAACTACCTGTTTTTCAACTGCGGCGACTACTTTGGCCGCTTATTTGCCGGCTGGCTAGAGAGACCTGTCAACCAGCAAACCTCGCTACTTATTACCATTGTGCGCATAGTGTTCGTGCCCTTCTTCCTGTGCTCCAACACCAGTGAGCATCAATTCCTGCCCGTTCTGGTGAAGCACGACTACTCCTTCATCGCCATGATGATCGTGTTTGCCCTCTCCAATGGCTATCTCACAAATATTCTGCTCATAATGGCCCCCAAGAGCGTGAAGCAGCACGAAAGGCAGCTGGCCTCGTCCATTATGGCGGCTGCCCTCAGCTGCGGCATGGCTGTGGGTTCGCTGCTCAGCCTGGTTTTTGTTCAGATGCTGTGATGTGTCTGCCGATGGTGCCTTAGGAAATTGTAGAATCTTTACATAAGCTTTACAAATTTTATGTTACCTGATCTTGCTTCCATATCGTTAGATTTAAGCCCCCCATTAATTTCAATTGAACCCCGAGATTTTATATATTTTTGTATCACTCGTAACTAGTTTTAAGTCCGAAAGTTTTGCTGGAAAGTTTAAAGCAATATATAAAAGGCATTTCTTTGGTTTAATTAATTAAATATTTTATTTTTAGTTTTTTTTTCTGCGGATCACAACAACAATGTGGATTATTTTTATTTCATTTTTTGTTTTTCGACATTATTTTTTTAATAAACTAATGAACGCCATTGTAAACACCGACTGTTTAACTGCAATTGATTTTAAAATGTACATATTTGTAATTAACCTTTATTTGTTTATTGCCCTGCTGTAAATAAGATTACATTGTCAATAAAAAAAAAAGAAATAAATCCATGATGAGAAAAGTTAAAGCATAGTTTTAGGGTTTTTTGTTATTTTTAAAATAGTCTGATAAATAATACGAAAAATAAGGAAAACAAAATTTTTAAGCTGCAAAATAAATCGCAATTAAAGTAACATTCTCTTTTAAATTTATTGAAGTGCAGGGCTCGTTATTTTAATGTTGGAATATCCAGTTAAATTGGGCTTTAGTTACCTGTTTGTGTTAAGTAAATATTTTATATTAAATTCTTGCTAACATCAAGAGTTTTGGTTTATGGTAAACGCTTTATAAGTGTGCCTGGGCAATATATTATTGCAACAACGGGGTTTCGGTTCCACAATATGAATGTTTATGCATTTAGATTTGTATATAACTCTAGGGTAAGTCTAAACATTTATTTAACTAGTTGATGTTAATTAGGCAACAACAAATTCGTGAGTTGCTCTGCTCAAAATGTATCTTTCCCGCTTCTCTCCATATATTTTATTGTTATCATTTATTCATTATTTTCTTTTGTTTTGTTTTTTCCTCCAACTTGGGTTTTTCTTGGTGTTTGACACCGATTTTTGCTTTTCAATTTTTAAATTTCATTTTCGTATAAGTTTAGGTTTTACATTTTAGGTTTTTAGGGTTTCTGATGCTCATTTATTGTTAACTTAGCTTAGCGAAAAACACACATCGATTAAAGCCTTTCTTTGAAGTGGGAAGTGGGTATTCTGGGGTATTATTTTGACAACATGCAAAAGATTATTAAAGCAACTACGATGCAATAACAACAACAATTGGGATAGCGACAACATCGACAACAGCACACAGATACAGATACAGATACAGGATGCAGATGCAGATGCAGATGCAAAGATGCAGTTAGAGCTGATCGATCGAGTAATGCTTACATACGTACAACACCAAAACTATTTTCGAATTTCTGAGTTACTGAGCTGCTACTATGTTTCACGGCTGCCGCTGCTTGCTGTATTTTTATTGTATTTGGATAAGATACACAGAGATAGACACCGATTCGAGGCAACAATAGACGATAGACAACCGCAGCTTCTGGATATTGCTTTGTCGGCTATAATCATTATCTGATGCGGCCCGATCCTACTATGAAAACTACGACACATTACAACATCAATTTGGGAGGAGAGACAACACACTGAGACACTGAGAGCGAGATACGAGTCCCGTCCGTTGGACAGCGACTGGAGCTTTGAGTCTTGAGTCGATTCTCGAGTAAGAGTTATATGGGAAATTACAACATCTAAGGTGGTTCTGCCGTCCGGTGAAATGTACTTTCAACATCATTATCTTTTGATTATTCTCATAGTGTTCTTCGTTAAGATTTACGTATGTACGTACTCGCATGTAGGTTGTGTGTGGGCGGTTCTTGAATTTTGGCAGCTCTGCTTCTGGGCTCTGTTTCGTTCTCGGCTTCTTCTTGCTGCCTTCTCTTGGTTCTTGGTTCGTGTTCGGGTTTACCTAGGGGAGGGAGAGTGGTGTCTGGTCTAGGATAAAAGGTTGAATATATACTCGTCTAGGCTGGCATATTTCAATTGTTTGATTGTCATTGAGACAGGCGGCTAGGGTTAACAGTTTGGGAGATATTGCTAGGAGTGTTGGAATTTAAAACGATAATAGAAATCCTGAAAATTGTATTTCAATTGCTTGTTTATATTTTCCAATTATTTTGGTCAAATTTATGTTCGATTTGTATATCAATTTTCGTGTAATTATCAATATTTTCCTGCCTTTCCTAGAAATTCCTCCTTCAAACTATATCCCCCGCCCTCACTGGTACTTTCTTTCTTTCATTCTTTTTTTGGTTTCTTAGGACTCTTTTTTTTTTTTCATCATATCCTTTTGGTGTTGTAGGTTGTGTGCGACGTCGTCTGTGTGTGTGCGTGTGTGTTTTGTGCGTGGCTTACAGGTGCGGGAAAATATCGTAGGGGAAAACAATTCGATAGACTTTTATTGGAGCTTCCGTAACAACTAAATAAACATAAGTAAGTGTAGTGACTAAGAAAACAATCGAGAATAAATATATGTATAGCAACCAACCGAAAAATAATAATTGACTAAGTGTTGGCCTAGACTGCTTAGCATCCGCTTTTTAGAGATTCATTCGCACAGCTGCTGCTGCTGCTGCTGCTGCGTCTGCTTTGTGCGAGGAGAGCCTTAAACTAATTTTATAAATTAAATGTAAAATGTAAATTGTAAAAGAGTAATACACACAACCACAATTAGCATTAGATAAAGCGGAGCACTCGCTGGGAGCACCTCCCGTTCGTATAGACAATAAATTATGTACTTAGATCTGTTGCTGCTTAACTAGACACTCAGAGTTTCAGCGAAGTTCGAATAGGAAGAAACCGTATGGTTTGTCGGGGGCTTCACCATTATGTAGATATAGTTATATAGATTATATAGTACACCGATACTGCGAAGTACGTCAACAGTTAGACTACAAAGTACATCATACATGCGAGAGAGTTACAACTAGTTTGTTCAGTTAGAAAACGCAATTCGCTTGGATTACACTTGGGCCCGAGGCCAAGTCGAGGTCAGTTCCTGTCCAAAAAGGGGCGTGTGGGTGTGTTTTTAGAGGGCAGAGACTGCTCCTTGCTGCTTAAGAACTACGAAGACTTTTTCATTTATATGTTTCTGCTGCAAATACTGAAGACTAACAACTTGTAGAACCACAATTAATCCTAGGTTTTAGGCGGTGACCCGAGGGACCTCTTTACGTTTTCATCTCGGCTCCTGCCGCAATGCTGTTATGCGACTTGGCTGGCGATATGCCCGAAAGGCCTCCGGCAGCGCCCGCCTCCAGATTCAGGGTGAGATTATTGGCCGCGGAGCCGGAGCCCGAGCAGCCGTGGTGATGGGGTCCATGGAAGAGCACCAGGAAGCCACTGCTGGAGACACAGCTGCGGGACTCTGCATCCTTGTCAAGGATCTGACGAGCCTGATAAAGGTTATTGTGTTAGAATATAAAATCAAAGGAAATGGTATATTAAAAACCTACCTTGGAGCGATGATCCGCCAGGGCATTACGCACCGAGTCGTGCTGCTTCTGCAGCTCATCCGTGCGCCGTTCGAAGGTCTGCTTCAGACGCACTCGCTCCGCCACTCCACGTTCCACCACAGAGCTGGCCACTTCGCGTTTCATTCTATCAGAAAAATCAGATATTAGAAAGAGCAGAAAGCGGATTTAAGTCAGGAGACCCACCTGACTAGCTCATCACGATCTCGATGCACCGTTGCCAGATTTTTGACCTCGTTGCGTCGCGCCTCCTGCAACTGGTGCATTACCTCTCCGGTGACCTTGTCGAGGGAGGCCTTTAGCTGCTTCACTTGTGCCGTCTGCGAGGTTTTTAGCACCTTGTCGGCGGCACTGTAGATGGCCTCGTGGTACTTCTCCTGCAGTTCCCGATACTGCGACGTGTACTCCCGACAGGCACTGCGCAAACGCGTCTCCTGGGTGCCGACATCTTGATTTGAGTTACTGCTACCTCCAGCCAGATCCTCGGCAGCGCCGGCACTCTCCTCGCTGCTATCGCCCAGATCCAGGGGACAGGCGGGCACCTCCACGCCGGGCTCGCTGTTCGGAGAGAGACAATTACTAATTTCAATGGCGTCGTCTGGCAATGCCACCAAGGATCCCACGCCCGCACACTTACAGGCTCTTGTTGCTCAGCCGCTTCACCAGCTTGTTGGTGATGGCAAATTTGGGCTTCTTGCCCTCGAGCGGACTTGACTTTTGGCCGGCGATCTTGACCTTTTCCTTGTCGTGCTTTTTGCGCAGCGACTCCAGCTTCTTCTCCATCTCCAGTCGCTTCTCCTTGACGCTCTTGTGCTCCAGTATCTTGTCCAGCGGCTCGGCCACTACCAGGTCCACATCGAACTGGGAGGACTCCACTTGCCGTATAGAGGTGCTGACAGACTGGTCCAGCGAGTGCTGATGCTGGATGGAGGGCGCCACAATGGAGACGCAGTCCTGATCCCCTCGTCCGCCATCCGTGCGATCCATTGGCACACACTCCACACTCATTGCCGCGGCCGCCGAGATGCTAGCCCTGTGCTTCGGCGAGGTGGCTAGCGACTCCACCGGACGCAGCTCCTTCTTTTGGCCACCTACTTGGACGAAAACGACTGGAGGATCAGACACAGAATCGAGCAAGAGGGCAAGAGGGGATATAGGTTCAGGGGCGGAGGTGCATTTTGTGTGTCCGTCAACCGTTGGGTGTGGAGTGTTGAGTGGGAAATAGTGTGGTTTTTGGTGGTGGATAGTGGGTGTTGGTGGTGGTACGGGTTCAGGTTCGGGTTTGTGTTTGTGGTGTTCATTTAACCAAAATCCATAAATCCAAAAGTATAACCGAAAGATTTACCAAAAAGAAAAGTAGAAAGAAAAGAAGGTAAATTAAAACTCCAAGTGGGATGAGAGACAGTGGTGCTGCTACTCCTACATCTGCGTCTACTCACATGACTTGGAGAGGTCCTCGTCGGCATTGCCAACTGCATCATCATCCGTCAAGACAGACAGCTGAATGTCGCGCTTCTCCAGCTCGCTCTGGTACTTGATCGGATTGGCCAGTGCCTCGGCAAAGTTGGACAGATCATCGGGCACGTAGTCCTTGACCACCACGCACAGAAAGAGCGATGCCAGCGCTATGGGCTGACCCACCTCTGAGCGAAGATTCACATGCCGGTAGCCCGGGCAGAGACCAATCACGGGCAGCACGCGGTGGCCAATTAGCTTACCGCCCTCCTCATAGGCCGCAATCCTTATGCTCGCCAGCTCAGGAAGAACCACCTTCTTAAATACAAATGGCTCTTCGTCGTAGACCGGATTCATGCCATTGTCCCGCACCGTCTTGGTGCGGAACTTCTTGCGCACCGTATCAGCCGGCAGTCCGTACATGTCCACCTCCACGAAGGTGTTTACCCGTTTGTCCGTGAGAAACTGACCGGAGAGAACCGTGATCGAAACAGTGCCCGCAATGATGCCATCCACAGTGCTCTCGGCGAAGGGATCCAGGCGGCGATCCGAGCGACGCATGAACTCCGGCTTGAGTAGGTAGCCGGAGCGGGCATTGTACTCGAAGATGCCCAGGTTGAGCTGCATGGCCAGGTCGAGGGTCTGAAAATTGAGGGCCACCAGTTGGCAGCCGGCATTCCAGAACAGCTGAGGCATGAAGTTGGAGCTGTCGAAGCGAGTGCCCGCCGGATACACACGGGATAGCTGGTGCTTGTTGTAGTTCACAAACTCTATGGGTCGCTCCTTAAGCAGCGTTGTGGCCTGCTTCTCGTCGAATGAGGACATCTCATAGCAGCGGTTCTTCTCTGTAGGAAAGGGTAAAGAAAGGGAAAGAATTATGGATCTTCCTGGTGCGGATTAAATCTCTTAAAACTTACTCTCTGCGTTTTCAAAGGAGCTAAAATGTATGGGCTGAACATAGTTGACCAAAGCGGAGATCTCTGCGCCGGCCTCTGTCTCTTTTTGGGCCTTCTCCGGCGGCGGTTCATTGCCGCTGGGAGGATTGGGCGTGGTGTTAGGCAGGGATTCATCGTCCGAAGAGCTGTCCGAGTCGGAGGATCCGGTGCTGTCCTTGGAGCTCTGGCGGATTTGCTATAACGAAAAGAAAATATCAGTTAGTTAAGCGAATGGCTAATCCCTTGGCCTGAGGTCACCAGTTTCCGCAATATTGTGTATACGCAATGGTGTCCCCATGGCGGAACTATTAAATTGCATGTCATGGCGTTGCATTGCTGCTAGCCAAACCCCCTCGGAAGGGTCAGCCACAGGCAGTTCCCACATGAGAAATGGCAGATGGAATATGAGACCTATTATTATGTTGTATACTCGGATTCCCTGCGGAGGTCCTGCTTACGCCCTCGCATCCTGCACGGGAGGAAATTTGCAAGAATATCATCTACAAATTTTATTTAAAAATTTTTAAAGTATGTAAAAGGATTTCAATGATTTTGCAAGCCTGTTTTAATTATTTTTTAATCAAACTTTGCAGTAAAAATTATTTAAATATTTATTTAAATAAATATATACATTAAAAATGTAATTTAATGATTAATTATTATTTAAACAATAATTTTAAAGTTTTATTTTATTCTCCAAGCTTTTCTCCATGTGCAGATAAATGCGAATGCGAGGCAAGAAAAGGGCGCAGATTGTGTTTTTCCCCTCTTTTGATGGAAACGGAAAGGGTTGAAAAGGGCCGAAAGGCGGAAGTACACAATGCATTGTTGGGCATTGCATAAAGTTTACGACACGACGACAACCAGGACATGGCGGTCTGCGGTCTCTGGTTTCCGCTTGCCTTTACCCTTTCCCCCCATCTCCTTCCCTCACTCCTTGTAGCATCCCAATGGAATCACGTCACTCCGGAATCGATTTATAAAAGCCCCGCAATTCCGGCTGTCAGAGATAAAGTGCAACTGGCCACAAGGCAAAGACCAAGAGCAAGTCCCCAGCGTAAACCCAAAAAATGCAAAAGCATAACCATAACCAGTGCTTTTCAAACTGTGCAGAGGTCTGCCGGACTTCCATTAGCTGCGATTTGCAAATGGCCAGTGCATCCCAAGCCGTATTTATTATGCAACACAAACCATTAAATCTAAACCCAAACCCAAACCAGGCATGTAAAAAATGCATAAATTATGGTGATGGTGCACTAATGGCACGCCAGCAAATGGCAAATTAAATTAAAGTGCATACACAGCTGGCTAATTGAAATCTACGAGGGGCAGAGATTCGGCAAACATTTAGCCAAATTAGTTTGGGTTGTCAGTTCCGGCCGAGTGAAGGCCTTTTTTGGGGGTTCTCCCTTGAGGCCACAGTTGTGATTATCGCCCATGGCGGGGCATAACGTCTGATTAGTGAGCGTTTCATATGTCATTTCCCCTACAGAGTCGAGTTGAGTGGAATAAATTGAAGTGGAGTGGAGTTGAGCACTCCCTGACCATTTCATATTTCCATAGAGCGCTGTTCGTTGACTGTCAGTGGCCAGGCTCTAACCACATCCACTCTATTTCATTCATTTTCATACATTCATTTGTAACTCTGAGTCCAAACCACAACACTCACATGCAGAGGAAGAAAAAAGGACTATTAGAAATCAGTTACTAGAAACTAATCCATCCGTAATAGGATTTATTTAGCTGCAAGCTAGAAGTTCTGCTCATTTTGTACTTGTAAAAATCATAAATAATTATCCTTTTATATAACCTTTGAGCCTTAAAAGTCCTAATTCTTTTCTAACTGTGCATCACTCCCATATGAATCCCCTTGGTATGTTGTCATCATGATTATTACGTATGCAAACAGAACAGCCCCTATGACAATCGTCATCATCATCATCATCAGCACAGCCAACGTAATAGACATCGACAACGGCATCACCATGGTCAAACGACAAACAGAAATACAAATCAGCCGGGTCAACAGAGACACTACCACGGCCTAGTGTGGAGTGGCTCCTTGTGGCCATGTGTGTGCGCACCATTAAATGCAATTACAGGCACGCCACTGCCACTGCCACGCCCACAATATTAATAGCCATAATGGAGAGATATGTTATGCTGTTGGGATCGACCTTTGGCCTTCCATGGAATACTCACTTGCAGTGGCGGAGCATGTCCCGCTGCACCGCCTATATCCCCATTGGCTGTGCTCCTGGCCACAACGCCGCCACCATCCTCGTGGGCTGCCACCTGTTGCGCCGCCTTGGCCGCTGCATCCACTGGAAATATTAAAAATAAAATCATAAATAAATATGCATAAATAAAATCATTGAGTGTCCTTTACGCCTTCCTCCCAAACCAATTAAGTTATGGCATCAGGCTTTTAAAATCCAGTTTCGCCTTAATGGAATATAATAAAAAAAAAAAAATGTATAAATCAAATTACAAGCGACAGAGAGCAAGAGCGATTCGGGGACTTGCTGGGGATCCCTTGGATCTGACAGACAGCTTGGGATCCTGCTGCTGCTGCTGGTGCAATTGCAGCCGGGGGCCAAAGCCATTTGCATTCATAAATTGGCTTTTTGCAATTCATGAGCTAAATGTCATCCGGCCAATGGCAGAAGGATGTGGCCATAAAATGAGGAGACCCGGGGTGCGGTCACTGCAAAATGGCGACAAATGTCGGGCCCCCGGGAACACTGTGCAGCTGTGCATGCAAATGGCTCCGGCAGGACCCAGGACCTGCGCTGGCAAAACAGGAAGTTTAAGTGGAAGTGGCCAGGCAGCAAATTTATAAACAACATTTTTGTTAAGCAAGGAAAAACTTTTCAAGAGAGCATAGGGAATACTCTTTTATAAGGACTTGGTCTATCTTTGGTAAATATTTAAACTTGAATTTATTTATTTTAAAATCTAAATAAAGCCAAAAACTGCACGCAATTTAAGAGGTTTTTACAAGCCAAAATTCTACCATTGAACACTTAAAGTTCCAAGTGTTTGCCATCCTGCATGCTGTGTTCATTAGGAGTCCTCTACCCTCTACCCTCACGTCGTTCCGAACTTGATATTCCCAGCCTGCCTTCCCTCAACTGATGAACTTTTTTTTTTGCTTAGGAAAAACCCGAGCAGCTGCTGCGTGTGCGGAGCTCATTTGCATTTTTCATAGACTTCTTTGGGTTCTATGCGAAGGCAGAAGGGGTAAATGGAAGCAGGAAGTAGCTCTGGCGGCCATGTGCTCCGATAGCATAACATATGGGCACCGGGAGGGGCAAAAAGAGGCAACAAGGAGAGCATAACTCAGGCCACATTACGCATACGCCATGTGGCACGGGGCACTCACCTGAGTTGGCCGTCATCAGTTTGTTGTTGGCTGCCGGCGTTCCCACTTGTGATGGCTTCTTGTGGTGATGATGGTGATGGTGGTGGTGATGCTTCTTCTTGTTCTTGATGATGATCTTTCGGCGGAGCATGGCAGGCGGTGGCAGGTCCACGTTCGGTTCCAGGGGATGCGAATCCATTGGCTTGTCGAGCAGCATATCGCCAAATATTTCGCGGCAATAGTTGGCAATTTTCGCCTATCGAACGAGAGGGGAAAATAAATGAGCTGGCATAAAGTTGTGTCGAGTAAGACTGCTTAACTATCTGATAACTGGCATTTGATGGGTTAACGTATCGCAAAGTTTTCTCCCCTTTGCACAGCGAACAAATGGGAAAGGTAAATTAAGGTGGTTAAGTGGCTTAAACGGAGGAAAGTTGGTTACAAACCAAATAATATTCTGAGCCTTAAGCTGCTTTATAATTATTTTCCTCGAAGAAATATAATGTTAAACCTCCTTGTTGTAGCTTTGTCTTAAAAGTTCACCTCAAATTATGAATTTTCTTATTTTTATTAATTTCTAGCCGTGTATCCCCTCGTCCAACATATGTTCTTAAGCTTTGCTGTGTTGTAAGTTCTGCCTTATGGCACGCGGCACGTCTGTTACCTGCCTCCCAGTGGGAAATTTAGTTTATATTACTACTTTTAATGGTTAAACTTTAGCCTCTTGTCGGGCATGCTCCTCTCCGCCTGCCTCTTTATTCAGGCCGTAAAAACTTTGCCTTTGTTATTATCTCGCTCGTGGAGCTTAAGCAGCCGGCAATTACCTTTCGAGTGGCTTCTGAGATTCGCCACGTTCTGGGACAGGAGCCGCCATTTCCCGACTCCCTTCATGGTCTTTAAGTAATGTTTTCGGACCAAAGGAGTCTTGCTCCCTCATGTGGGCCTCGTTCTTTGTTTGTCTTTCGTTTGGCGAATGATGGATTAGGGCGCCCAGTAAAGGACTCACTCCGCAGCCTGTTGTTTTAGGACAAGTAACTTTTTGCCCTTCTGCGTTGTGGAATTTGATGTTTGCTCAAAAGGGTGAGGGAAGAAGTACCTACAATTTTTACTATCTTACTACATTTTTTCTTTTGGGTTTAGTAATTTTTCTGTTGTTATTCTTTTGGCATTTACTATCCTTGAATGAGAAGCTGAATTTATAAATAAAATTGTATCCATGAATCTAGGAAATAACCCTCGCTAGCTTAGCTCTATTCGTAACCAAAAGATACTCCTTCAAAGCCTATCTGTGAGATCTTTTCCACTATCCCAATTGCTGTCCTAATGCCTCACCTGTTGCCTTGGATTGCAGTGATTCTCAAAGCTCAATATCACAGGGTATTCGGATGTTTTAAATGCACTCTCTGCGATGGCCTCCAGCACATCCTTGGCGAATATCTCCGGTACGAAGGTGTAGCCATGAACTATGACCGGCTCCTCGGTGCGTCCGTTCCAAAAGTCCAGCTCGACGCATCTGCAATAAAGTGGCGATGACAGATGCACCGCAAGCATTAAAACCAAAATGACAATTTCCTTTTCACTTTTCCTCTGAAATTTTCCGTTTGCATTTCTCTGCAACATTCTCCCGCCCCCTTCGCATTTCCCTGGGCCGTAAATCGCAGGCAAAGTGGCGAATGCATTGCGACAGGCGTGCAAGCGGAAAATAAACGCAAAATAACAGCTTCTGCGTCAATAAATTTTGTGATGTGTGTGCATCATCGTCAGAGGCATCACCAGAGCTTCACACAGGAACGACAGCGAGTGACACAGGGAATACAAGAGTGTATCGCACACAGGAAAATAATCAATAGTCTCTGGTTAAAGCTGGCAAAATAAAAACATTAAACTCGGGCAAACGCAGGCAATTCAAACAGACAATTCAGCCAATTGACAAGCGGATAAATTTAAAAGGATAAAGCGAATATTTCGCAATAAAATGTACATTAACTTTAATGAGGCCATTCTAAACTTTTATGTTCTGCAGAAATTGAACAGAAACAGTGACCAATTTGATTATCTATAATAAAACTAAGGGGACACTGGCCACAAAAATAATGGGGAAATGTAAAAATGATTCCGTATTTCACTTTGCAGTTTTACTACAGCTAACAAGAATTTTAGTTAAAGCTGACAGAAAATGTCAATATATTATAATATTATATATATATTTATATTTTAAAGTTACCATAAGATAAATTAATTATATAGATATTTTGCTTTAAGATATGAAAACTATTCCAGAGAAGGACAAGCTGATATGTGCACACTTCTAGTTTAAGCTTTTCAACAAAATTTGATTTGAAATATAATTGGAAATAATAATAAATGGAATTTAATTCTATATTTTAAATTTCTATATATCAAAATCTAAGATATTTTCAATATCATATTCAACTTTTTAATATACATCCTTACTTAGCGCTCTCCCTTTTCTAATCTCAGAAAAAATCCAAATAAATTAGTCAAAATCTAGCATTTTCCTGGCACAATTGCCAGATGAATCTGGTTTTCCAGTGCACACCCAATTTCCATGGCCAGGGAAAAACTGATGCACCTGATGTACTCACTCACACGCTCGCTCAAGTGAATACGAGAGAGAGAGAGAGTTGTGATGAAGGCCACTGTCGCAGCACACACATGGCCCAAGGTCATGGCCAGGCAGCATCCAGCACATCTGACCACAGCCAGTTGCGTCATTTGCATTCCACTCCCCCAAACTAACCGGGATTAAGGTCCCCACAGGAGCGGCACTCACCTGCAGCCTGCCAGAAGGCACTGCCTGTATATCTCCACGGAGGACTTGCCCGTCAGCTGGTGGCCAGTCAGGTAGGTGTTGTGCGAGGAGTTGATGAAGTAATGCGACAGCGGTTGGTCCATGTCGTCGCAGAGATCGAGCTTGTTGGGCGCCATGATGGGGTTGTCATCGCCCATGAGGTACCTTGGGGGGGTATACAGGATTAGTTAGGCGGCACATGAGGTGAGCTTTATGGCGAGGTGGAGCAGGATGCCAAGAGGATGCGTCGTCACTTAAGTCTAAGCGTGAGAAAAGCTGCCTCAAGTGTCCTAAGCCTTTTATGGCTGCCAGAAGCTTTCCGCGAACATGTTAACAATGCGACAAATGCACTTGGATTTAATTTTAACACCTGATTAGTTTATCGTTTTGATGGCAACTAAAGATTTAGGCTGCAAGGATGTTGTTTTTAAGCTCTACAAGGATTTATTATACAGCTAAAAATAAATTTCCCATTATATTGGGGTTTTTTTAGGACAATTATTTCTGTTTGTGTAAAATTTCCACTTGGCGGCTGAGGGCTCAAGGATTTGAGCAGTTTCTGGCGAAGGTCGAATCCTTAGCGAGTTGTCACGACTGCTGCAGTCTCATGCTGCCTACCATTATCCTTTTTTCCACCCTGACAAACGTCATATGCATATGCATATGGATATGCACTCGCAGTTGCAGTCGCACTCGTACTCGTACTTGAGAGTGCCTTCAAGTGACTCTAACAGGCCTAAAAGCTGTCAGCTGCGTCTGATAAGCTGTCAGCAACAGAACAGCAACCCTTATCCTCCTCCTGCTCCTTGACTTCCATCAGCAACAAGTCAGACTCACCTCAAAAAGCCATCCAAACTGAGCTGGCCCTTTTGTGCATTGAACTTGTTGGGCTCATACTGCTGGATGAGCTCCTTGGCCCGAGCGGGATTCGCATAGGGATACAGGATCTCGTTCAGGCGGGGATCGCGTTGCGTCTTATTGAGGAACTCCACCAGCTGGGCAATGGACATGCACTTGCGCTTTGAGTTGCCAACGCTTAAAATATATAAATAAATATATATTAATAATTAATATTTTAAGTACAAACAGAAAACTCTGCTGTTTATATAAATTTAAACACTAAAAGACACTTCATAAATGTCATAAAAAAGAAAGGAAGCATTTAATAAAACCTGTAATTATGTCATGAATAAATTATAGATAAATTACGGTTATAAATAAAACAAAAGCTGAACATTTGTTGTCATAATTTAAATGCAAATACTTGTAACATGAGTAATTATATGATAATAAAGTGTCTGAAGGGTGTTTAAAAGTGTTTATAGATGATATACCATTTTTTTTTTTGTTTTTGTGGTCTAAACTTACATGCTGTCAAAGAGCCGCTCCACCTCCGACCGCTGCGTGAGGCATTTGTACAAATTGTAAAAATCCTCGAATTGAAATTTCGATACCGGTATGCTATCGACCTTTCCCGACGGCAAACCGGTCACGTCCAGCGCCTTCTCGACACGTTTCCGATCCTCCTTGTTTTGGGCGAAAAGTTTTATGATGCTAAAGTGGTCACGACCAAAAATTGACCAGCGAAGAAGGGACCAAGCATCAGGGCAGACAATGCGTTGATGATGATGATGATGATGTTCGTCAGTGATGCATGAGCCACGTTCCAGGAGTGGCCGCAATAGGTAGCAGAAACAGGAGCCGCAGGAACCGGAGCCAGAGCAGGAGGAGAAGCAGGAAGAAAATGTGAAATAGAAATTGGCGTAAATTTCAATTTTCAGCTCAACGTCGATGGCTGCTACACTTAACAAATATTTGTCAAATGCTTCAACGCACAATGCACAAAAGCCAGGACATCCCAAGGACCCCTTGGGCTCTGAACATGGAGCTTTGAGAGCACAGCCAGTGAGTGAGGGGGCGAGAGGGATGGGGACAGGGACTGAGCTGGGAATAGGGATGATTGTCAATTACTTTTTCACTGGTATGCGTCCAGTCTTGTCCACCTGCAGACAGAGCTTGGTGTGGGCCTTCTGCAGGAACATAATCGCCGAGCCATTGAGCTGGGCCAGGCTGTAGGCCAGTTTGATGAGGCCATCGGACCAGAGCTGGAAAGAGAATGCGAAATGTGGTGAGCACCTGGAGATGGATTAAAAAAAAGTGGCGAAGCGGGGAATGTCTGCATTTGGCCAGGTTTTTCTTTTGTACTTCAGTCAAGAGATGAAGCTGCTTTCCGCTTAAACATGAAGATGGCTTAAAATTAAGTGGAGAATGGAAAACTAGAAAAACTTTCTGCTGTTGGATTATATTTCCTAAGAGATATCCTTTCATAAATACTTTTTTTTTAATTCCAAACAAAAAATTACTCTAAAATTAACTTGAAAACTAAACCAAATTTAGACAAAATACAAACAACTTACAAAACAAACAATTTGCCATTAGAAAAGCTCCTTTAAATGAATAAAACTTTTTTTACTTCCTTCATTTAATCAAAAATTTTGTATAAATATACGGCCAACCCGGCGTATGAGTAATATTTGTTTAAAAACTTTCCTGCATTTTTTTATGAATTATGAAAATTATGAAAAAATATAATTCATAATTCCCTGCAGCAAAACAAACAATTTGCCATCCTTTTTATTTATCTACTTCCCCTACCTTCATTTAATTCAAAATATTGTGTAAATACAGAGCCATCCCGGCGTATGAGCAATATTTGCTTAAAACCTCCTCTGCGTTTTCTTATGAATTCCCCAAAAAACAACGTAGAAAATTCCAATATCAACATTGATTTCGTGTAGAACAAAGGGAAAAGGCTAACTATCAATAAAACCAATACCAGGAAGCGCAATATTTGCTTAAAGTTGGCTTTTTCCCTGAATTTGATTAACCCAAAATGTGCTGTAACGCACACAAGGCCAGGGCACAGGCACGATTTCCACATGTAAAAGGAATTTTTCCAGATATATAGTGTGGGTGTAGGAGGCGGCACATGGGGCGTATGCGTGATGCAGGCAGACCTCAGATTGATGCGTTTCGAGACAGAGAGTGTTTGTTTCTAGCTTCCAAACCACAAACTATACCCATGGCCAGTCGATTTTTGTTGTTTATTTTCCTTTTGCGTCGCTTATTTTTGCGCGCCTTTTGAAAAGTTTATGAATAATTTCGGTATTCTCATAATTTTATTTGCCTCTGCGCTGCGGTTCGAGTTGCCTTTTTGTTTATTTCGGGAATATGTCCGCGACGCGTGCCAAAAATAATAACCACAACAGCACGGACACGGACACACGGGCCTGCTGACCATTGATAAAATAGAACATTGATTCCTCCTCCGGCAAGGTCAATCCTGGCCGACGCGACACGAAGGATGGCCAAAGTTTGGACACGCCCCTGCTGGACGGAAATCAATAAAAGCGGCGTTGAGTGGTCCATAATAATTCTTTACGCGTCGAGCCTTCCTCGGAGCCACTAAAAATAGCCCAAAACAAAGGGCGTACCACAGCACAGGTGTGTCTCCTCAAAAAGGTGGAGCGGTGATAATACACAAACAGAAAAGAAAGGAGAACAAATAAGGAAGAAGACCTCTGGCTGAGGCTAAAGAAATGTTTATAAATTAAAAAATAAATATTTCTTGGGCGCTTTGGGAATTTATTTCCTGCAACATTTAATTTTACATTAAAAATTTATTAAAAAAGACCATAAATTACCCCAAATATTTGGATTAAAAATAAGCAAATAAATAATTTATTCCTGCTTTTTTTTCTTGCTTGAAAGATTTCCCTACAATTTCTCAAAGTGCAAAGAAGGCTACCGACCATCATGTCCATCATTAGCGTCGCACACTCGACCCAATTCCCCGAGTGACTGGGAACTGGGTGTGTGAGTGGTGTGTGTGTGTGTGTGTGTGTCGAGGTGACCCACAAATGGGCCGAGCAAATGGTAAATGGCTTTTTTCCCTTTCGATACTTTTCAGTTGTCACACTTCCGAGTCGTCAGCTTGTTGTCACCGCGTCCGCCAAGTGGCCAATAATGAGGTGGCTACTAAAGCTACTTGGACGCTGGCCAACAGGGGACTGAGGACAGACTGACTCACCTGGGCAATGTCCCGTCGGGTGCAGCAAAAGTTGACAAACGTCATGTTGACGAAATCGGAGCCATGACAGACCGTCACAGTCTTCTCCTCCAGCGTGTCCTGCTGCCCCAAGGTCACAATTTGGCGCAGCTTGTTGTCCTGCAATCAAGAAAGAGAGAGAGAGAGCGAGATGAAAAGATTATTAATTACCGAATGACCAGAGGATATCGAGGGGCACAGAGCGCCAAATGAAGTTTTATGACCCGACGGCGAGTCGTAAATGGAAGTCATATCCTTGTGCGCTAATCCTGCGAGTGCAGCAAAATTCATTTGGCCGAATCGTAAACCAGACAAACACACAAACACAACCGGGGAGTCCCCCTTCGGGGTGCCATATTTCAATTAAACGGCACAAATGGATTTACGAGCCCGCCAGAACGTGCATCCTTGGCCCGAGCAAAGTAAAGTCGGAGCTCGGCAACTAGGAGGAGTTCGCCACGCTGTCGAGCACAAAGCCAACTGGGTTAAATGCAAATCAGCCAGCGTTCCCAAGAAATATAAAAAGAAGTCATTTGCCGACTTTCCAAACAAATTAATACCCCTTAGAGAGAGTTTATCGTTGCATCGTCTTGGAAGTCTGCCAATTACTTGAATTTGTTTGAAAATATATGATTTTTATATAGGCTTATAAAGGTTCTCTGAAAATAAGAAGGAGTTTGGCTAAAACATGATTCATATAAGGATAAAAATAAAAATAATTTTGAAAATATCTCTAAGTTTATTATAACGAAATTTAAAATATGAAAACAATTTGAAAGTTAATTATTTACTTTATAATGATCCCCAGACTTTATACAAATATATATAATGTGAACCTGTCCGACGCTCCAGAAACATTTTACTTTACCCGCTGTTGCTCCTAAATGCCGGATTTAAAACCTTACTTTGCCGTCCATCAAATGTTCCCTTAACTATGCCACTGAGGCGGGGGCTCAGCCCGGGATTATCAACGTCCTTTCGAATGCATGACACATAGTTTGGACATCGGACAACGCTCCTCGGACAGGGATGCAGTAAAAGAGGCCAGAAGGCGGACTTGGAGCGGAAGCCAGAGCATGAATTTGGCATTAACTTTGTGGCTGGCCATGTCTTGGCATTCGCATTCAAACAGCATAGAGGATTGGAGCTGGAACTGGGATTGAGACTGGGACTGGGGGGGGGGGGGGGGGGGGGGTAGGGG
>VNJN01010067.1:0-154962 GCA_008042485.1 Drosophila mayri | reverse complement strand
GGGGGGGGGGGGGGGGGGGGGGGTGTGTGTGTGTTTGCTGTCTTCCTGCAGAGCTTCCGGCGCTGGGACATTTGACAAACTGGACCTTATCCGAGGGGGTTTGAGGGGACGCTGGCGGAGACCAGGGAATGTTATCTTTTGTGCTCGCACATCGAATGCACAAGCTGCGAATAAATTCAGGCAGATGACTTTCAATGCTCTTAAATGTCTGAGCTCTGATATTTGAACCAAAAGCGTCTTATGGTCGAGACTAAAACCAATCAGACACTCCACAAAATAGATCCTACTTTCAAGGGGCAAAAATATAATATTAAATACTGAAAAAAATTTAAAAATAAAGAGAAATAAATATAATAATAATGCCTAGCTTTTTTCAATAAATTTAATTAATTGCTTAAATCAATCTATTATCCTTTTAGTGTATGCAAATCGATCCCTTAATAAGCTCTGCTGGCTCGCCTCTGCTGATGGCCTGTCAGAGGCCAGGATGAGGACTACGGTCGACTAATTGAATGGCTCGTTCCCGGCTCCTGGCTCATGGCTCCTCTGCGGGCCATTACAGCGTCGTTCCGGTAAGCGGTGATAAACGAGAGCCCACCTATGCGGGGCGGAGCTGAGGGAAAGGTAAACGTTTATCTGCCAGCGTCATGATTTGCTTTTAACTAAAAACTAATTCCGGCAAATTTGTCCCTCTCTGAATAATGTAAATGGCTCTGCCATGGCCTGGCCTCTGTTCGCTCTGTTCGTCCGGATTTTTGGCTCTGGCACCGTGGGAAGTTGGAAGCGTAAAGCGGAAATGACTACGGTGATTATCTTAATTGCTTCTCACGCTTCGCGCTTGAAACTCACGCGCAGGACTCCCGAGTCTCCACTCCACTCCTCCCATTCGGTTGTTTGGGGCGAGAGAGAGAGCTCTGTCCTGGAGCTACCGCTAATCCTTTCGGCTGTGCTCGAAATTTGAATTTTAAGAACGCTCATTATGTGCCAGAGGAGGCAGGAGGGCCGGGGTTAATTTTAGACAGCCCCAAAACCCACTCCAAACTGGAGCAGGTATTGATTTTGAAAGGTGCCAATAAAAAATATATATATTATACCTTTATTTATTAAGAGAACAGCCAGCAAAAGACTGAATTTTAATGAAATTTTAGGGCACTAAAAAATCATAGTTTTACTTTTGCCTTATCAGTCAGTCATAATATTATTTTTCAACCAAAATTCTTTATGTAGCTAGGAGAGAAATCCTTTGTTTTCTTTCAGTTTTTCCATTTTCTAAATAAAATTTCAAAATTCAGAGTGAAAACCGCGAACTAAGAACCACCTTAGCTTTATATCATTAGCTCTAAATTATCTTTTTATATTTTAAAGATATTTTTTAAATTGTACACACATATTTTTAAACTAAGAAACAACGGTAGAAATTTGTATCTCAAGATTCCGAGACCGCCTTAAAAAAGATGAGTAGCCGACGTCGCCGCAATAGCCACAAGCGGCCGGAGGTCCTCTGCGTGGGGACATCTCCTTCCGAAATTTCCCTTCCCGGCGACATTTGTCTCCTTAGTCCGTACAAAGTTATGCGCCAGCGAAATTTCAAGCCAGCCACCTTTAGTCTCAGAGAGCGCTATGCCAGCATCCGTCCACCGGTGTCCAGGTGCAGCCACAGCGAGACTCTGCAGTGGCTGGAAAAGTCCCTCGAGCATAACGGCTGCTTTGATCCCGATTCCAAAAACGATGCCCTCAAGATCTGGCGGATGATTTCGCCCAAGGACTCGTTCAGTTACAATGACAAGCCTCAGATGGATTCTCGAGCAGCCAATCTGAAGAAGCCATATTGTGTTGTCAGTCAAAAAAAAGCACAAGACCCGCTTTGTTACTATTGCGTTGGCAATCCCATCTTTACACCCAGTGCAAAGAATTTGAATAAGTCTCTAAGGAAAAGTCTGGAGCATGCCACCACCACTGAAAGGCGTGTGCCGCAGCTGAAAAGTTCTCGCCCGTATTTATCCCTGGCCAGGAAGCCACCGCTGCCAGCTTCCTTTTGCCAACCCTACATCCTTGACCTTAAGGCTCTGCAGGCGGATCTCCAGAGGATGCCTACTGTCAGGCAGAAGCTGAAGCCCAACGACGCCTTTAGTACTCTGTACTGCCCGGTGCCTATCTATCCCGGAGATATCCTGGGCGTGAGAGAGGCTAGAGCCCAGGCCAAGGAGAAGGTGACAATGAGGAGAGCTCTGGGCATGGAGAAGCCAGGGAAGCCTCTCAAGCAACGGTTCCCAAGCAAATACTGGTATTGCTCACCGACATGTGGCGAAGTGGAGGAGACCAAGTGGACAGAATACGAGTGGGAGCAGAGTGTCGTCCAGCTAGCTCAGGAGCCGCAGGACTACGCACAACTGTATAAGCGCTTCCAGGCATGCTTCAAGGTCAAGCCCGAGCCGGATCCTGACTGCATGGCCATGGCCAAGTGCTGTCCGAAAATGCATATGCCAGATGGAGAGTCAGCTGGCGGCGGTACTGGTAGAGGATCAGCTGCTGGCGGTTCTGGTAGAGGATCAGCTGTCGGAGGTGCTGGTAAAGGATCCGCTGCCGGCGGTGCTGGTGGAGGAGCAGCTGCCGGCGGTGCTGGTGGAGGAGCAGCTGCCGGCGGTGCTGGTGGAGGAGCAGCTGCCGGCGGTGCTGGTAGAGGATCCGCCGCCGGCGGTGCTGGTGGAGGAGCAGCTGGTGGCGGTGCTGACAGATCCGTCTCCAGAAACAAAGTAAAGCTTAATGTAGACCAGGATCAGGAGGGGGATACGGATGGGGACAAGGACAGGTACAAGAAAAACGAGAATAAGAAAAGCGACGAGGACAAAAACAGAGAACAAAACACGGACAAAAATAAAAACAAAAACCAGGATAATGACAAGGACAAGGATGAAAACAGGGACCTAGACACGGGAAAGGATAAAGACAAAAATAAGGATAAGAACAGGGACAAATACACGGACAAGAATAAAAACAAAATTAAGGAAAATGACAAGGATAACATCAGAAACAAAGATATGGACAAATATATGGACAAAGATACGGACAACGACAAATACAATCACAAGAACAAGGTCAAGGGAAAGGACAATGAAAAATCTGGTAGGGATTCAGAGCAAGACAACTATGCTGGCATGGGCAAGAGAAAATCGAAGAGCAAGGACAAGACTGATGAGGAAGACGACAATGCGAAGGAGAAGAGGGACAAAAGCATAAATAAGAATAGTAAGAAAAATCAAAAGGGGCCAACGGGAAAATATGATAAGGATAAACAAAAACTTGGCAACAAACGCCTGTGGGAAATGGGCGACAAGTTGAGCGTAGTCGAAGAGGTTGAAACAGTGCATCGCTTCACAGATCCATACGACTGGCAGACACCATCCCAGCGGGAGATAGTGTCATTCACCGCGATTACCGAACCTGTAAGGTACTCCTACAGTTGGATGCAAGCTAACAGAGATAAATCCCAAAAGCGCCGTCAAAAGATCAAAAAGTCAAAGCCGAAATTTAAAATTTCTGTCCCTGCCTGCGACAAGGATAAGGAAAAGTGCCCGCCTTGTCCGCCCGTCGGCTGTCCGTGTGATATTTGCCAATTTTTGCACGGGAAGCCGGTGGAGGACAGGCCCTTTATGAAGGTTCTGCTGCGGGAGCAGAAGGAGCGAGAGTCTCGGGAATATCTCCGGATTTTGCGGCATCGCCAGTACCTCGAGTGTGGCGGGCCCAAGTGCATGGCACCGCCACATCCCGTGGATGCCATCACCTGCGACGATCAATTCTACTGTCATCCCAAGCTGACCAAATTCTGTGACTGCCTGTGTTCCTTGCAACGCTTGCAGCAGCTCATCGACAGGCGTCCCCATCCGATCATCAATAACCAGTTGAACGCCATTCTCACCGATCTCCGGCGTCTGGTGGTCCGGCGGTTGTGTGAGAGCGTTCCGGCCTGACTTTGGAACAGAGAAGCATTCAGCTGTGACCGTGTTATTTTAACCTGTGTACCAGTGAACATGTTTTGGGGTTTTTAAACAAAATTTTACAATGAATAAATAACAAATAATTGATTTCTAAAATGTTGTTTTTATATTTGGGAAAAAATATGATTTTATCTAAACAGTTAAACGAATGGGAATATATTTTCTTTTTAATATTTTACAGACATTCTTTTTTCTTTATAATTTAATTTATAATTTAGATAAACAATCGGGAAAAATAATGATTATAATTAATAATGTCAAAATCTGTAAAGTAGGCCTTGAACCGAAAGCCACTTCTTCTGGCCTTTAAAGTTAATTCCAGCTCATTACATTCTCACGTTTTAGACGGAAAACATCTAAATTTAAAATCGAGCATGTTTCCGTTGGTTCTCATTTAATTAATATATTTTTAAAATCCCATAAATAAGTACGTATTGGACCCGAATCGGACAGACAGAGACAAAAAAGTATTCCATTATCACAAAATAATGGGCAGACCAGGATCGCAACGTTGGCAATCGATGAGATTTGTGGGCGGTCAGGGGGCCGAGACCAAGCCAGAGCCAAAATCACGGCCCAAAAATGAGCCAGAGCCAGAGATTTGCAAGGAGCTTGATCCCGTGAACACATACCAGGAGGAGCCGCTACCCATGCGCCAGTGGATGCGATGGCGCAATTGCAAGACCTACGAACTGACAAACAAAGTCGAGACCTATCCGAGTATCCGGCCACCGATCAATAAGTGCTGCCCCGAGAAGACTCTGGGGTACGTTGACGATTCCATGGAGGCCAACCAGTGCGGCCGGATGTTTCAGATGGGCAAAGACAATGTGCTGGCCGTGTGGAACCAAAGTCCGCGCAAGGATACCCTCGCCTGGTATGGCGTCGGTGAGAGGGCCGGGGCCTACAAAGAGGCCGTGGCCAAGAGTCTAAAGGCGGCCAGTATGCAGCCGAAACATCCCAAAAAGTCTCTCAATCGCCCTGTGCTGATGGAAAAATACGTAGAGCCGCGTGGGCCCTATGTCTTGGACCGGATCTGCCTAAAAACCAAGCTGGATAGAATGCCCAACGTGCGGCATTCGTTGAAAGCGAGCAACGCCTTTACCTGGCTGTACTGCCCACCGCTCAAGGATCCCGACCATCCGTTCGAGGCTCAGTCCGAGAAGTTCAGCCTTGTGCCGGCGCCAGCCAAGCCAGCAAAGTTCCCGAAGCGTGGCCTGCGACGCAAGCAGTGGTACTGCCCCCCCAGGGACAAGGAGGCAGAGGAGAACAAGTGTATCCAGTACGAGATGGCCATGATGAGTACGCGCCAAGACTTACAGCGGGAAATGGACGCCAACGAGGAGATACCAAAGCCAGAGCCCAGGAACTATGATGAGCTCTTCCAGTCCCTAGGGAGGTGCTTTGTCCAGAATCCCGATATCAACGACACTTGCGAGGCCTACGAGCAGTGCTGCAAGGATCCCGAGGATCCACCCGCCCAGGGATGCAATGAGTTCACGCCGGAAGGTCCCGAGGGAGGTGGTAAGTTTGACGACAATAACGCCGACTCGGATAATGTTGGGAAGGGAAACAAGGGGGTCGGGAAAGATGGGGATGGGAAGAAAAGGGATAGGAAAAAGGGGAAAGGAGATGCTAAAAGAGATGGCAAAGGAGGTGGAAAAGATGGCGAAGAAGATGGCAAAGATGATGGCAAAGAAGGTGCCAAAGATGGCAAAGGAGATGGCCAAGGAGGCGGCAAGGGAAATGACAAAGATGGCAAAGATGGTGGCAAAGATGATGGCAAATATGGTGGCAAATATGGCAAAGGAGATGGCAAAGGAGAAGGTAAGGGAAATGGCGAAGGTGATGGTAAAGTAGGCGGCAAATATGGCAAAGGAGATGGCAAAGGAGATGGCAAAGAAGGTGGCAAATATGGCAAAGAAGATGTCAAAGGAGTTGGCAAAGAAGATGCCAAAGGAGATGGCAAAGATGGCAAAGATGGCAAAGAAGATGCCAAAAGAGATGGCAAAGGAGATGGCCAGGGAGGCGGCAATAGAGATGGCAAGGAAGGCGGCAAGAGCAGGAAACCCGGCGAAAAAGATGATCCATTAGATACCGGGAATAGCGACGATGATGACTATACCAGGAGCATTCCTGCTGACAAAATCGACCTCAAGAAGCCTCCAGTACCCCCTAAAGACTATACTAATGCCGTTCCTGCTGACAAAAACAAATTTGGATCTTTGGAACTCACCAAAGACTCTATCATGAGCGGCCCTGCTGAGAGAAGCAAATTTGCATCTTTGGAACTCCCTTCGGCATTTGCCACAAAGCCAGCGTCGATAGATTATCCCCAGTTAATGGAACTGGATATGGCAGTGCCCATTGCCGGCGTTGCTTATAAATACACCAAAAAACACAAGGGCAAGAAGAAGATGAAGATGAAGAAGATAAAGATGAAGATAAGTAAAGACATGGACTGTCCGTGCGTGATCTGCTGTCAGGTGGCGAAGGTGAGGGAAAGCCCTCTGATTAAGGAGTTGCGCCAGAAGAATAAGGAGCGTGAACTGCGCGACTATCTCCGCCGGATGCGGCATCGCCAGTATATGGCATGCAAGGCGTCGGAAAACCAACGTTTTTCACAACACAAGTGCGATTGTATCGAGTCCGACACGCAGTTCTGCCTCAATTCCCGGCTGCAGACCCACCTGGGCAGGGTTCGGGCCATCCAGCAGCTGCAGCAGGCCTTGCGGCAGGGGAAGCAATGCGATAACGAGCGTATCTTCAACAATCTGAACTGCCTGCTGTCCCGACTCTGCGACCGCCTGTCCAGGAGTTCGACGTACGGATGACAAGTAGCGACTACCGCATCACCACCACCACCATACCCGCAGTGTGTGTGTGCTTGGGATGTGTATTTCATGAGTTCAAGTCCTCATTCGTATACAGAGATTCCCATTTTTGTATTTTAATAAATCGGATCGCTTTTCTGCCCAAGCGGACTTGTACTCATTTAATCCTAGGCACACACAGGCGGGGCTGGTGGCTGGTCGGGATCTCGTTGCTCCTTCCTCGTGGCTTCCAGTTAATCACACATTTCCCCCTCCACCTCTCTTCTCTGTGTGTGTTGGCGGCCAACGCCCACGCACTCTGTGCATTTAATTAATGCTGCGATTCTCCCTTTGAGGTCCTTGCAACTTTCATGTGTTTTTTTAAGTTTCTGTTTGGCGGCAGCCAGCTCTCTTCTTACTCCTTGCTTGAAAGAGTCAGGTCCTTTTAATAGAAGCTTTTATTATTTTGTGGCGGGATAAGACCTTTTTAAAATAATCTTAAATGTTTTTAAAGGGTTTGGGTTTATGAGATTACATCTAAAGATGATTTTAAAAATCATTTTAAAATGTAAGATAATGTACCTAATAATATTATTTATAAACTAAAGAAATTATTCTAAGATTCTAATAGATTTTAAGTCTCATATTAATCATAATAATATCTATCTGGTTAGGTCGTTTTTTATAACTTTTTTTAGCAACAAAATGCAAGATAATTCATTTTTAAAGTGGTCTTACATTCTTAAGAGGCTTGGCTCTAGGAGGATAGTTTAAACTTTAAAGGATCATTTCTAAAATCAATCTAAAATGTGAGACAACAATTCTTCAGTATTTTCTCATTGTAGTAATGTTATTCTAGGATTCTGATAGATTTAAAGAATCATTTTAATCAAATAATTATCTATTAGCTATTTATGTTTTTATAAAATAAAAAACTGTTTTATATTCTTTACAACTTAAATGTTGTGGCTAACTCTGGCCTCTTATTCTAGTTTTAAAATGAAGGAAAATAAATAATAATAAAATTACAATACATTTTTCCTATTTTGTACTGATATTTAGACCCCTCTACTATTTCCTAATTATGCAAATGCTACTTAAGCCTCTCTTCTTTAAAGCCCCCTGATAACTCATTCTCATTTTCCATAAAAAAAAACCCTTGTCAACTGTTTATTAACTCTGTCATTTACAGGGTGTTAAACAATTCGTTAACCCATGTTTTTGCTGTCGAACAACTTTTTTTTTTTAATTTCCCAACATTTCCCGCGGCTTGCTTGCCTTTGGCAAACTGAAAGGAAAACAAAACTCATTTGGCTTTGGCCTTGGGCCTGTCGCTTTTCGCCTCTCGCGGCAAACAACTGCAACTATTATCGGGCAATGGGCGGTGGGCGTGGCCCAGGGACAAGGAGCATGATTTATACAGTGAACAAAAAATGCGGCACTCCCCGCAAAAGGGGAAAGGGAAGGGAAAGCGGAGGAAATGACGCCCAAGGATTTCCCCATCAGAATAATTGCCGTAATGGCTGGAAGCCCAAAAAAAAAGAGGAAAAAAAACGGCAGTTATGAAACTTTAATTTGATAATGCAACGAAGGGAGGGCCTGGATATAGATTTAGATTTGGGTTAAGGTTCGACTTCGTTTTCCGAGTTCCAGCTAAAGGTCCCAATGACTTTTTCTGCTCGAAGAAGCTTACATAAAACGCACAAAAAGCCTTGTCATCGCCAAGAAAATGTATTAACTTCATCCACAAACTGTGTGTGAGCAGATAGTAGCCCCATGAAAAGAAAGAAAATTGTGTAAAACCGGAAAATGCGTGACGCAGACCCACCAAGGAAAACGGTTGCCATCACAATGGGGACACTGATTCCAATTCCAAGTCAGACCTCCACTCCCACTCCGACTCCAACTTCGATTTCGATTGCGGAAGCAAGCACGTGACTTGGTTACCTGTGCTGCCAGCTGTCTGTATTACCTGTGTTCCTGGAAAAAAATCTCTGTTCAGTCCCCATCGTAATTGCCTTTCAATTGCTGCCCGGCGCCAATCGAAAATATGTTTGTGCCGTGCTCACTAAATAGTTTTCCCAAAAAGAAATGTGTGTCTATATAAACAATATGAAAATGTTTCAAGGAAAACAAACATGTAGAGGGAAAACAGTTTAAGGGTGAATATAATTTATGGACCATAACTTTTTAAAGCTTTTTTTTAGTGTCTTTTGAAAGTAATTAACTGTCACAAGCCTCTTTATTAAATACTATAGAGTTCCTATTGACTTTAGATAAATCCAAAAACAAATTTAGGATTTCATATGCTTTAATTCAAATTACATTTAATTAAAAACAGCAAACCACCTGATGCCGGGAATTAATTATAAACCTTAAACGCTCTCGGCTAACATGTGTGTTTGTATTTCTGCGAGTGTCGGTTGCATGCTCCTCCTGGCCTGATGAAAAACTTATTACATCCGCTGGCGGAACACACACAAAACCCGCAAAACACACTCAAACAGACTGCCAGACGAGAGACCCACCCATTTCCATTCCCATTCCCATTCCCATTCCCATTCATCCGATGTGCGTGTTAAAACCAGACAAATATTTCTTTATTTTCTCGCAATTCAATTCACAGAAAGCTGCTGCTGCCTCGGCAACTGCACCTGCGGGAGGAGCAGGGGTGGCAGATCCCCCATGGAAGAGGAACAGCAGCTCAACAGCTCAGAGCAGGAGGAGGCCAGCAAGGACAGTGGGAGTATTAAGCCTATAGATGTATAGTAAATATCGCGTATACGCACCTTGGGCCGCTTGGCATACTGTCCCGTCCTTACATCGCGTATGGTGGCTATATCGAGGATGTCCAGCTCATTGTTCTGGTCGACCCAGTAGAGAAAGAAGCCCTTGGCATCGACGCGCATTGTCACCGGCGTTCCAGTGCCCGAGTCCTGCAATCAAGAAAGAAAAAGATGACGAACAGTGAGAAATGAGAACCAAGGCGTGGAAACAGGCATTAATTGATTGCAGATAATATTATTTATGGGTAATCAAAGAGCATTCTCCCACCGATTCGGGTCCAATAAACTGAAACACATACATGGTAGAAGACTTTGGGTTTATTGAACTCCCAAAAAGCGCATTTACTTGGCCGCAAAGTGCAGCAGTCCGTCCTTCGTCGTCTGTTATTTCTGCTTATTATTTAAGTCAAATTAAATGCGCCTCCGCTGGCGGCCATAAATGTTTAATATTTCCCGGCATTCCCATTCATAAAAGGAAAGGCAAAGATTCTTTGCCAGCCAGATGTGCAGCCCCCACCACCCACTCCCTCCGCTTTCGTAATTTAAATATTTTTTATTTCTTAAATATGCATGCAAATAAGTGGCAGCAAAATCTGGCAGCCAGCGAACAAGATGTCTCGGCAAATTTCGCCTCGTTTTTTTTTCTGGGAAACAAGTCGAGCGGCAACTCAACTCAACTCAACTCTGCCGCTAAATGGCGCGGCCCAAATGAATGTTTATCCAAACTCATTTGGGAGAAGGGGTTTCAGGAGGAGGGGCCTCCTCCATCTGGACAGAAAATCGGAACGTAAAAGCCAACGCAGGGGCATCGTGCAATGTGTGAGAGTGTGCAACAAAGTGCGGGGAAAGTATAGGAAAGTGCGCGGAATGGTCACGCCAATTTTCCTCTGCGGAATGGCAATAATGTTCGCCAGAAAGTCTCTCCAGTCTGGCATAAAGTACTCTCGGGATGGCTAAAATATGCATTGACTTTCTTATTATATTTGTTCTTGTTATATGGCCAGGAAGTGCAACTATCTAAAGGTCCAACAAAGTCAACTGAATAAATGGCGAATTTATAATGGAATCTGTTGGTAAGAGCTAAAGTAGGTACTTTTTTTTAGCGTCCTTGAAGGGCTTGGAAAGAGAGTAACAAGTAAGATTGGATGATATGAGGGGAGAGGATATATTAACATTGTGATAAAAGGATATTCATTCGAAATAAAAAAAATTCTTACGAAATCTCTTAACTCAAAGTGTTTGGATTAATTAAAATTAACAAACGTTTACCTAATAACACTTCTATTATTATACAAATTTTATATTCCTCTTGAATCTTAAACAATCTGTGCGTGCTTACTAAATCCAATCCCTTGGCCAGCCTTGGTTTACTTTAATAAAATTTAATTCCAACAAATAAATATTGCTTACTCATCGAGCTGGTAATTTGAACTCGGCTGCGGGGCTTTTGAACCCCCAGAACACCTATATATTTCGCGCTCATCGAATTTCCCGACCCCTGGCTCTGACGCGGAGGAGTCCCACTCCAATTAGTGGGGGGAAATTTGGAATTCCTTGACCCCGGCACTGGGCCCATTAAGATTAGGGAGAATGGCCGTTGTTATGGCCAGAAATTGATGAGCACTGAAAGACTCGTTACGAGCATATTTAATTCGCGCAGCCACAAGTTCATTATCCCTTCGGGTCGACTCGGTTTTTGGGGTCGTCAGGGATTGGGATTGAGTTGGGAACACAGGGATTGGGTTTAATGAACCCGCTAGGTGCCAAAGTGGCCTGCCTGGCATACACTTTCGCTGCGGACCCCTTTCGCTGCTTTTCCTGCCCCCCCATCGAATGGTTTTCGCTTAATAATTGAAATTGAAAACATCCCACTCTCGATGCCCCTGCCTCTTCGCTCTGATATTCAATTAGGCGCATATTTTCTGGGGATTTTCAGCTGAGAGAATCCCGAGAAGAAGCTCGCTTCAACGCTAATTGGAACGAAACCCGCAGCAATCCCCAATCCCGGGTTGTCCTGTCCTGGGTTTTGCTGGCTCTCCTGTTTGTCTAATTACTGACAACTAATTGAGTTGAGCTGGCGGAAAGTTCGTTAATTCAATTTCAATATGCAAAATTCAGTGGAAATCCAATAAGTTCTGAAATTGTGTGCAAATTTCAGTTTTCGCTTCGTGACTGCTTCAAACTGACTGCCACTTGACACGCTCCTCAAATATGTATTTACAGCGACCGACCGCTTGCCTGCGTATCTGTATCTGGTAAATGTATCTGTCGCTGGTAGCTGTATCTGTATCTGTATCTGTTTGGGAGTCCCGTATCCGTATATGTGGTTGTAGCTTAGGATAAGAGCGATTACATGCATAATTCAATTGGTGTAACAGTTGGATCTGCCTTCCCGCATGTCGGTCTGCCGCCATTGAAATCGCTTAAGGGAGGCCGCATAGCAAGCAGCAGGAAAAGGGATAAATGCCAGCCAGCTACAGATACATTTACAGAGCAGATGTGCCGCAAATAAATTCACTGAGAGAAAGGTTTAAAAATTAGATGTTAAATAAATCCATTTATAGGTAGTAGAAACAAATATCAAAAGGAAAAGTTGATAAATATATGGTTCTTAAAATATTACAAATAAAATATTATTTTCTGCCAAGCAGTTTATCTGGAAATAAAGCTAAATCATGCCTTTTAATAACAATGAATCTTAAAAATTCGCCAAACGCGTGCTCGAAGCTAAAATTAAACAATTGCTGATAATAATCTTAAAGTCGCACATGGAAAATATATTGCAGGTGAATCAGTTATATATTTAGCAAGGGGAAAGTTGAATGTACTTAAAAGATGTATAAAGTAATTTTAAAGGAAACTGCGGAGTTTGTATATGAATTTAAATAAAATAAATTTCACTTATTTAAAGATATTTTATTTAAAGGTCTTGAAATCTTATTGCTTGTTTAGTTAATGCATAAATGTTATATAAATTGTTAAGCCTTATTTTATATCATTAATATCTTTACTAAAAAAAAACTCTTCAGTGTAAATTCCCATTTAAAGACACACATATAGCATATCCACAGTCATGGTGAACATCTGTTAGTGACGATTGTCACACGCCATTCACCATTCGCCATTCGCCTGTCAATCATGCTTAGAGACCGAGTTCTGAAAGGGCTGCCAGGCATTCAGGAAGAGGAGTATAGGGAGCTGCTGGGACCAGGCGAAAGTGCTCCAGTGCATTAGGGAAGGAGGCGAAACTCCGCTATGGATATGCAAATGGTGCCAGGGACCACTCAGCAGCAGCAGCAGCAGCATCCTCTAGAGAGAGGGATGGGGTGTGTGTATGCGTAGCCTTAGAACAAACTATCGAAATGAGTTTAAACAGCTGTTGGCTGAAACTACATGCAAATTATATCATAAAATATGTAGCTGCTACGCTGCTGTGTGCTCTCCCCCTTCCGCTTTACCTGGCACAACTTTTCCCGACTCTCAAGAACTGTCTCAAGGAAGAGGCTGAGCGAGCAGGAAACGCTTGAGATGAACTAAAGTCAACTTTGCGTCAGGCTCTGTCACCAGAGTTCGCCATGGGAGGACGCCTCAAAGCTCAGGGATGAAGATTGATGGAGGGGAGAACGTGGGAAAAGGGGAGCAGAAGAACCAGCTGGAGACCTTTGGCCATATGTCAGTATCAGGCTTAAACTCTTGGCTTATCCTTTACTCAGTTTATCCTGTTGCACTATCTCAACTTTTGGTTTTTCTTATTTAATGATTTAAATAATGTTTGCTTATTGATTTCCCACAAAAGGTAGCAATTTGTTTAAACCAATTAAGATTAAATGGCTTCTTAAAATGTTAACAAACATTTTAATTATCTCAACACTTAACAACAGCTATCAAATCCTAAGATTCTAAGAACAGAAATCACAATCAATAAGTGTGCTGATTTGGACTTTGATTGGTTTTAGGCAACCATAGAAATTATTATTAAATCACAAACAAATATTAAAAGAAGAAGAATTAAATAAATATTATAAGACTTTAAAGATAATTGCAAATGGATAAGAAATAAAAGGTTTTAGGAATAACTCGCTGGTGTCTATAAAAAAAATAGTTTAAATTAAAACTCAAAGCTAAAAAATAAAAAATAGTACAAACTTGTCTATCCAGACACTTTTCTTTTTAAGAAATTTATTCAAAACATAAACTATTTTCTTTAACAAAACCTAAAAAAAATGCACAAAAAATCCAACAAATAGCCTGAACCTTTAGCCACCACCTGCCTCTGGAATGCCTGCCCCTGCTGCACTTACTCAGCACTTACACTGACTTGCTTGTATATCATCTATCCCTAGCTGATCGGCAATCATAAATAGTAGTTCGATTTCGGGCAATCAGCCGTCCACTTATCGGGCAATAAAACACGCTATTCGATTCGCAGTTAACGAGCCCCGTGATTAGATACGGGAACCCGCGGTGTTTACTTTAATGCACTACAAGAGTATTACGCAAAGATCTCCTTCGGCTCCTCCATCCATGTCTCAGTTCAGCTGATAGTAGGCGCCAATCACCTGGTAAATCCAGCCCACGTAGGCCGGAACCGAGGTGTAAACCGTGGGCCGGCTGGCAAAGCCACAGGGCATGTAGCTCCAGGAGCCGAGTCCCACCAGCTCCGCGGGTCCAGTGATGGGCCAGTAGATGAGCGGAGTGCCTCCATCTCCGTAGCAGGTTTTCACCTGTGAGCAGACCTGCTGCTTCGAGAGGGGAGCCTCTGCCGGCAGGAGCTCCTGGCAAGCAGTGCTGTTCAGCAGCGGAGCAAAGGCATATTTCAGCTCCTTGGAGTACTCATCGCCATCGGCATCCGTGAGACCCCATCCGTAAACGGCGGCCGTCTTTCCGCTGTAATCATCCTCGATGTCGGGCAGAGCAATGGCCTGGACGCGGGCAGAGTACTCGAAACTTTCGGAAACGTGCAGCAGGGCGATGTTGTCGCTGCCGGCATCGCCATTAAAGCCACGATGCGAGGAGGCAAAGTCCACGTAACGCACCTGGGCAGCAGTCACATTGTTCCTGTTCACAATGCCGGCATAGATGGGGGTTCCCAGAACGTCACCGTCGTTAAACTTGCGCAGATCATCGACACAATGGGCCGCCGTCAGGATCCAACGCTTGGCAATGATGCAGCCACCGCACAGGTGAGTGTAGGTGGCCTTGGTCAGGGACAGGGAGACGAGGTAGGGCACATTGTCCACACCCTGGACATCGTAGCCATCGATGATCAGCGGCTGGATCTCCACGGGCACCTGTTCCAGGCTCTTTAACGTCAGGTGCTGAATGTGCGGCAGCTGGGCGGGATTAGCTCCGGCCAAAGCCAAGAGCACGGACAGCAGAATCAGTGGCGATAGCATTATGACTTCGATTTACGTTACTGATACGGCTGAGAAATACTAAACTCGAGGCCAAGAAGCTATGTGTCTTTTATAGAAAAAGAGCAAAAGCTTTGGCGTTATCAGGGGAAGAGAGAAAATCCCTTTTGGACAAGAAATAAGTCAAGGAACTAGTTCAAATAATGATTTAATTTTTTAGCAACACAACTAGTTTTTTAACTAAAAATTTTGCTGGTATATTTTCTTTTCTTTTTTGGCATTCATATATTTTTTTAACTACAGATTTATCTATATTTATAATCCTCAGAAACCATTTGCACTCTAGGTATGTCAGAAAATATAAATTCGATATTTATCAATGCTTTAAGTTTCCACATCAAATATTTTTATATAGTTTTAATTTTAATATATACTATTAATATAGTATCAATTTTTTTCTATTGGATAAAAATTCGTTATTAAAATCAAAACTTAAATTAATTTTATTTAGAAAACCATTGTTGTTAGTTTAAATTGTTAATAATTTCATATCACATTTTTGTGGTACAACTAGGAAATTCCAGTTTATTGACTTTAAGACCTGGCAACTCAACTATTTCCCAAACTTTTATAACGTATTAAATCACAATCAAGGGTGTTACTGAAATCTGAAATCTGCTAAGCAATGAGTCATAGCTGTGATGAAATCTATAATATATAGTATTTAACTTAAAGATTTGCTTAAGAAAATTTTAAAATAAGTTAAAATTAATTTTTAGAACATTGTATCACCAATAAATATGTAAATTAGAAAAAATATCTATCTGCTAACAATATTTAAGAAAAAACTTTCTGGAATAAATAAATATATAAAAACGAAGTTAAATCAATTTATTTAAACAACATCCCGGCAGAACAAGGACTAAAACTTGTTGCCTTCACAAATCCAGGCATAAAGTGTCCCACATAATGTCCTTTAAATTGCAGCGAAAGCCTGGTTAAATTCAAAATTAAATGTTAACTTGAACTAATGCGTGCCTCCTGGCTAAGCAGATCCCATTCCGCCTTGTGTGTTTTGCCATATAAAACATGCAATTACCCTGCGAGGAGGAGAAGAAGGACGCTCACTGCACATCCATGCACATAATGGCCAAGCTTCATTCCCTCCGAATGGCATTAGGGGCACCGCATGGCCCCTTGTTCGTTGCTGTGTTCCTTTGCTCGGAAAATGTTTACGCAAACGTGCGGTCACTTCAGGGGAGGGATCCACTCATCCGTCGTCCTCGTCTCCACTCCACTCCACTCCCTGGTGCGCCGTGAAATCCACTTTTAATTGGCTTAGTCCGTGAGGGGTCAGTATTTTTAGCATCCTTTGAGACCCTACAAGCGGCGACCTTGCCGTGTCAACACCTCAGTTAACAAATTACGCACGCGGAAAATGGGAAGCGGAAGGTGGCGGGTGTGGAGCGAAAAGCCGAGGGCTTTTCCCACTCAAGGGCAAGTCGGGTCTAAAAAGCGCTGAACTCTTATCGCTGCCCCTGCCCGTATCGATTCAGACGAAATTAACTAATCGCCAGATATCAGATAGCCATAAATCTATCTGCTAATCTCGCCTGGAAATCAAGTATAAAAATCAGCTCCGATCGGGGAAGTGGTAGCATTATTCCAAAATCTGCAGAATGAAGCTGATCACCGTGACTCTCATCGTTGCCCTTGTGGCCGTCGCCCAGGGCGCCAAGCTCTCCGACAAGCTGACCAAGCTCGTGCCCAGCTTCGCCACTGGTTTCGTGATCAATGGCACCGAGGCTGATCCTCACTCTGCCCCCTACATCGTCTCGCTGGCCACCAATCCCGAGAAGCACTCGCACATCTGCGGTGGCACCATCATCGGCCATCAGTGGATTGTAACCGCCGCTCACTGCATCAGCAATCCGGTTGGCATGAGCGCCATCGCCGGTCTGCACGTCCGCGCCGAGGTTGACGAGCTCACCCAGCAGCGCACCATCGATTTTGGCCGCGTCCACGAGAAGTACTCTGGTGGTGTTGGACCCTATGATATCGCCCTCCTGCACGTTGCCGAGCCCTTCGTCTTCAACGAGTGGGTGTCGGCCGCCACTCTGCCCAGCCGCGAGCAGGTCCATGAGGGAGAGACCCACCTGTATGGATGGGGACAGCCCAAGTCCTATATCTTGACCGCCGCCAAGACCCTGCAGACCGTGACCACCGATATTGTCAACTACGAGGAGTGCAAGGACGCCCTGCCCGAAGACGCTCCCCTGGAAGACACCAACATCTGCTCCTCCTCCCAGCAGCAGAGCAAGAGCGCCTGCAACGGTGACTCCGGCGGCCCCCTGGTCGTGGAGCAAGCTGGTATTCCCTCCGAGCTGATTGGCGTTGTATCCTGGGGCTACATTCCCTGCGGCCTGGCCCAAATGCCCTCCGTCTACACCCGTATCTCTGCCTACATCGACTGGATCACCAATATCCAGAGCGCCTACTACAAGCTCTTCTAAGGGAAGACTTAAGTGGGACATGTGATGTAGAAAAGTATCGGGATCACTTTGGATCTGAGAAATGATCGATTGTTGAATAAATGCATCCGACTAAAGTTCTGGGTTTAATTTTTATGGATCAGGGATTGGATTTGTGGCAAAGCATTATAAACGTGCAGATTTCTATATCTACATTTCTAACGCTTATAGCGTATGATCCTTTTGCTAAAGAATATACTTATTTAGCATGAATAAAATCCTTTTAATAAATATATTCCTTTCGTTTTTTGAGCCCCTAAACTTCCTTTCAGCTCAATTTGTGTGAAAAGTAATAAGTAAATAATAATTTATAATCTGCTTTGATTGCTAAATAACCAAAATTATAAATTATTTGCTTTAAAATAATCCAGTCATTGAAACTGAAACTTCATGACAAAGCATTCTGCTGATTAAAGATTAAAGCTGATATGGAAAAGATTAAAAACTATTTTCTAGATGATTAAACACTTTGTATACAATGTGGAAAATAATTATATAATTTTTTTACTACCAAAATTAAATTATAAAATGCTCCCATCAGTTGCAAGTATTTTAAAAGGGTAACAGCAGATTTTATATTTTTTTTTTAACAATTTGTTCAAAGCTAACTAAAACCCTGAAATGATCTCCTGACTTCGCACAATGGAATAATAATTAATATTTCCTCCTATCCCTGGTGAAATAATTGCAAAACAATGAAAGTCCAGTCCAATCTTTGTTTGCCATTCCATCAAGGTTGGCTTTACAATTTATGATGTCTGATTACCCCTCGAATCGATTGCTAATCGGCTCCGGATTAGGGCCCGTCCAGTCCACACAATTTGTCTCTTGATTTACAGCCTCGCTATAATAAGCTCTGGAAAAGCCCAGACTTTTGGAGGCGTGTGCCATTGATAGAGAAGCCGCAGGTCTGGAAAGTCATGCACTCGGCCAATCAAAGCGATCGAGTGGAGCCTCCTTATCGGCGAGATTACAAAACCAAAAGAAAAAAAGCTATACTCTTATACTGTCCAAAATGTTGCTACCAAAATTGTTTGGCCAAAATGTTTATATACAGGAATGACACTTTCTTAATTTTTTCTTTATGATATTTTTAAAGATTCTGAGTATTTTGTAAAGCTAAAATTATATTTTATTAAACCAAATGATTTATTTAAATAATTCGCTGTTTTGTGTGTTAAATTCTATACCAAAAAAAATAAGTTTAAAGTTAGTTTGTAATTAATTGCATATTCAGATTTTTCTGTACAAACATTTGAATATTCAAATTAAGCCAAATTTCATTGTTTAAAACGATTTTTTGCTTAAATAATATAAAATGTAAATAATGTCCTTGACACAATTACTAAATAAAATCAATCAAATTTGGATTTTTCCTTTATTTTAGAATTATAAAGGATTCAATTTAATTAGCTTCATTTTTCGCAATTTCACAATCATTTAAAGCTGCTAATTTAACGAAAATAGCACAAAGAAATTACCAATCGGCAACAAAAACTTGATAACATTTTGAAGATTTTATCTCCGTGACTACACCTCTTGGGATATAAATCTTAATTGAATATCTGCCGCCGTCTAGTTCATTCACACCCCTGCTATCTAATCTAATTGCCAGTAGTTTTCGAATGATCTATTGTTTTATGGCCTACATTGACGCGTGAGTACTACATACAGTAACTTGAGATATACTCATAAGACTCTTAACAATAAAAACTAGGGCAGATTCCTGGCTAGGATTCAGGCCAAGAGCCAGACAAATGGGCTCCAAGAATTGCGTCAAGTGGATGCAGGCGCTGGACGATAATAGAATTAATCAGTCAAAGGCGCCACTACAGGACAAAGCTAAATAAAATGCCGGGTCAGGATCGTAAATCTCATGACCAGCGGCGTGATAGCGATAACACCGATCTTGGAGTGCTTCGGACCAAGCTTGACCGATGGACGATTGGGCGATTGGCGATCGGAGAGAGACCTATATAAGGCCCGTTGGCTTCTAGCAGTGCAACAAACTCATCAGAGAAGGCAACATGAAACAATTCGTGGTCCTACTGGCTCTGGCTTTAGCCAGCCTGGCCTCCGGCAACCTGATCGTCAAGCCGGGATTCCCCGAGGGACGCATTATCAATGGCAAAGAGGCCCAGCCGGGCGAGGCACCCTACATCGTCTCCCTGCAGACCACATCACACTTCTGTGCAGGATCCCTGATAGCCGATAATTGGGTTCTGACCGCCGCCCATTGCCTGACTTATTCCAGCGCCAATGTCGTCGCCGGCCTCCACGCCCGCTCTGGCAAGGAGAACATTCAGTCCATAAAGTACACGAAATCCCAGACCATTGTCCACGAGAAGTATGGCGGCGGCGTGGGACCCTACGACATCGGCCTGATCAAGCTGGACAAGCCCTTCGATCTCAATGTGGTGGCCCGCGACGGCAGCAACCCAGTGGGCGTGATTAGCCTGCCCTCCTTGAACTACGAGACCACCGGTCCCGGTACGCTCTACGGCTGGGGACGTGACAACTCGGGATCTTTGCCCGAACTGCTGCAGAAGCTGGATCTGAATATGATTAGTTTTGCTGAATGCAAAGCAGCGTTGCCTGCCGGCGCACCCGTGGCGGAGTCCAATGTGTGCTCCTTCACCGCCGACACCGCCGATGGAGCCTGCAACGGAGACAGTGGCGGACCCCTGGTGCGAGCCACTGCCAATGGTGTTGAGCAGGTGGGCATCGTTTCCTGGGGTTACACTCCCTGTGCCACCACCAAGTTCCCTTCTGTGTACACCCGTGTGTCAGCTTACTTGGACTGGATCAAGGAGAACACGAAATAAGCCATATTTCAAATTTCTATATACGCACTAAATAAAAGAACATTCTATACTCAAAATCTGTTTTTTGATTCTCTGAATAGTCGAAGGTATCTTTTGGACAAGTGGAAAAGTTGTTAGAAATGAAATCGATGACAACATCTATGATATCATGCCACAGTTTAATCAGAAAGATCATATATTATATAAAGTATGCACAATCTAGCCAATGAAGATTTCATAGCGATTTTCATATGATTTAATGCTGAGAATTACAGACTCGACTTGATAATTTGTTATTTAGTTCAGTAAATGCGTCATTAAAAATTATTTAACAACAAAGTAGGTTATAATTAAAGAAAAGGCAGTTCTAAGAGAGAATCCGCCTAATAAATTAGAAACCTTATCTGATATTAAATTTAAGAATAATCTAATAATGTTGTAGATCAGATTAAGGTTTTGAGTTAATCAATTTTTAATTAATTTATTAACTGGAGTACCTTGTTTTATTATAAATATTTTTATTATATTATATTTCCTTTGGTTTATAAATATTCTCCCATTAATTCTTTCAGCAACACTTTAAGCTTGCATTTCCCTTAAAAAAAATTTCTTTAAAATTAAATGTTACTCACATCGTCCCAGCGTATGAACTTATCGCCATCCTGCAGAGCCTGGGGCACCTCCACGCTGGCGGTGGAAATGTAGGTTCCTCCGGCGCTCATCATCCTGACTGCGTTGTGGAACCAACTTCAGTTTACAAGCGCTCTTTCCTTTTTCTCTCTGCTGCTGTATTGCTGAGGTCCTTGTTGGCCCTCTGACTGGTTATTTTCTGGTTGTATTCTGGCTTCCGTTTAGCCGCTGCTCGGCACTTCCGTTGCCGCCTGTGTTAGTGTCGCAGAATTTCGCCGGCTGCATACAAATGACGCCATGGCCCTGGTCCAGGTCCCTGGTTGGTCCTCGTCCTGGACGTGGTCCTGGCCACAATTAGTGTGCCGTTGTTTTGCACTCGCATCCAAACCTTTTTGACTGCATTCTGCGGCCTGATTAAAATTCCGGCCTCGAGTTGCTCCTTGCGGCTTTCTGAAATTGCATTGGAAAAGAACGGAAATGTTTTCGGGGTTAACAAAATGGTTTGTTCAGTGGGTTGAGTGGGTGTTTATTGGTTTTTAATAAAAAATGGGATTAGCTCTGGCATTTTTATTAACAAACGTTAAACTTAAAATTGTTTTTGATATAGAAATTAAATGAGGAGCTCTTTAAATTTACTCTCCGATCAATTTAAAGCGAGTCCATGAGGGGGTTTATTCCTCTTCCTGTCACTTTTCCTTCTGAAAATTGAGTTTCGACCCCCCACAGATACGGATTCACCGGGGACACAAATGCGACGAGCAGCTTGATTAGCGATTCCCCGAGAAAGATTCTGTGGCCTTTGTTTCCTACGAAAAGGTCAGGCACTGGAACTGCTCTCCGGGTTCGGGTCAGAGATCCCGTGACAGGCTTCCATTCAGCCATTCATCGGGAGCAACTCATTCAGCTTATTCAGGGCTGGCTGGATGGCTGTCCGGCATTGTTTGCCTATTTTTGGGCTGCTGCTGTCGCCGCTGCTGCGGCCATTGTGCCCCTCGGAGTAGTTTTTGTTCGGTTTCTGGTTTTGGTTCTGGGCCCTTTTGGGGCTTTGTGTTCGACTGCACTTCATTAATGCAGGAAAACCGTTTTTCGGTTCGCTAATTTGGCGCACAAACATTTTCGGTTTTCAATTAGCTGACAGCAGGCCACTCTTGACCCTGGCACCATCGAGTGCTTTAAATAGACTTCCGGCATAGAGTAGAGACTGCCTCAAATAAGAGGCAAATTTCGAGATGTGAGATACATAAATATTTCCCAAAAAAAATAAGAAAACTTGACAGAGTGCTGCTTTAGCAAGTTTCCAGTGCGGTTTTGTGCACTCAAACGCACTGAAGCGAGTTGCCTTCTTATGCTCCTAATTTCGGCATAATCCACTTAAAGCAACTGGGATGACAGCTTATCCAGAGAGTGGTAGTGGAAGCGGCACACGTGACTGCGGGCCTAATACTTTCGTAATTTCTTCTGGCCTTGTCATAACCAATTTCAGCCAAGTCCGTCCGCCAGGCAAAAGCCGAAACTAAAACTGAAACAGAATCTGAATCAGGAGCAGTAACTGGAATAGAAACAGAACAGTGCACAACCCAATGAAAACGTAAGCAAAACTTTTGGCCACAGTCCGCAGGCAGCCACTAAAACCACACAAAAATACACACATGTACACTGAAAAAAATAAACTAATACAATTGATATTAAATATTTTATATTTTCTTATGGGGAAAACAACACACATATTTTGTGAAGGTAATATTATATAGCATTTATATATTATTAGCATTTTTTGGGATAACAAACTCCTATATCAAAAAATGCAAATATATTTTATCAACTAATTAAAACAATAGAAATATGTGTAAGCATTTTTTCCCAGTGTCCTGTCTTGTACTCACACATGTGTGTCGAAAGTTTTTCGCGTATAAAGGAAGTCATTTGTTTGTATTTGTTGCTCTGGCAAATAGAATTGAATTTGTGAATTTATTTTGCCGTTTTCCCTGCCATTTTCTGTTTGAAATTGAGTTTGTACATCATAAATTTGCAGTCAGCCAAAGGGGAAGTAATTAAGCATTTTCATTCTGTTTGTGTTCCGAGTGCTTTTCTGCTGTGCGTGGCAAATGGATTTCGACTCGATTCGATTCGATATCGAAAATTGTTATCGTAAGTGGAATGAAAAATGCGAGAGATGCCTGCCCGATTTTCCTCATTTCCCTGCTCTGCTCTATAGCTTCATAGCTTTTCCTTGGCTTTCCCTTTCCCATCTCGTTTCTGTCCTTATTTTTTTTCTTTTTGCTTGCAAATCGTTTTAAGTGTTTTATGGGAAACGGGCAAAAAATTTATTGCAGGCAATTTGCAGATGTACCCCCAAGTGGGTGGACAAGGTGGGTTAGGCCTTGGTGATTGGAGAGTGTTTGGGTATCCCGGTGGCGAGGATACGCAACGGAAATCACAGCGGCAACACACAGATTTTCAGTGACTTTTCCTCCATCTCCGGGCTCCTTTGCTCTTTATAAAAAAAAAAAAAACAGAGATAGAGAGCGAGCCATGAATCATGCATGCGACACAAACAGAACAAAACGCTTTGCTTCAGCTATTGCTGCTCCTGTTCCTACTCCTACTCCCACTTCTCTGCTTTCCCTCAGCTTTCCACAGCTCCATCTGCTGGGAAAGCGGCATAAATCAAAGCTCAAGTCAAAATATGTTTTCCTTTGCCAGTTCACATCCAAAGGCTAAATGTTGATATATGTAGCGTACCGCGAAGCACTTGTTATTGGCTTGTTTATGGCGGGCTCTCACTTGACTTGCTCTAAATTTCCACAATCAAAGTGCTAGTTTATATAAGTAAATAATAAATTAATATAATATAACAAGAAAAAAATATGTTCCCTTAGAAATTTATACAAAAAATCTAAGTCTAATTATTTAAAAAAAAATACTTTAGTTTGAATTTCCCACACGTATATTTATAATTTAAATAATTTAAATTTAAAAATTATGGAGCAGTTTTATAAATGTCCTGTTTCATGTGCTTAAATGACCCGTAACTTTTTGAAATTAATTTAAAAAGTACAAAGTAAATCGGTGGTCTACGTCCTTTGTGCCTCCTGGGAGTAGGTCTGACTTTTAAGTACCTGCACCTAAGTGTCCACTTAGTTCAGGGACAACTTTTCCGAATGAATTGGAATGCCACCTCCTCCCTGCTCTCTCTCGATCCCGTCCTTCGCTAGCCTCCTTCCGTTTCCGGGAAAAGTGCGGAAGTTGCTTGTCAAACGGCAATCTTCTCCAGCACACTCTCGCATACACACACACACCAACAAGATAATCAAATCAAGGCGCCAGCTATTTGGTTAATGTGCATGACAGCGTCGCCAACAAAAGGGGGCCAAGAAAAATGGAAAAAAATGCGGGAAAACAGCAGTGAAAATGTTGAAAAGTGAAGCACAGGTGAGAGCCGAAAGATAAGAGGAGTTCTTCTGAGGCAATGAAGGCTGTCGGCAATCTGGCCGACAAGTTGAAGAAAAATCCACGGTGTTGCCTGCTTTTAGGGGCAGCAGTTTTCCCCGCCCCCCTCTTACAGATTTTGCTTGCGCGTAAATTGCAGCGACAGCCTGTGGCGTTATGTGTGTGTGTGTGTGTGAGCCGACTATAATTTCATTTGTGGTACATAAAACTTTGTCAGGCTTCATCTCTCTCTTTGGACCAAGACGAACCGAAGGCCGGTCGAGGAGGGAATCACATTAAACTAATTGCTTTAGCTTGTCATTGTCGTTGTTTCCATTGTTTTTGCCGATGTTGCTGCTGCTGCGATGCTGCTGCTGCTGCTCCTGCTGTCGAGTGTTTGATTGTTAGTGCTTTTAGGCAGCGCAAATTATATTTGCTTGTATGCCAAAATGGTTTTCCCCCGCATTTGGCAGCTATTAAAAATTTAAAAGCCACCATCACCACCAAGCCTCACACTCACTGTGTGTCCTTAACCTTAAGGATGTCAGAGAAATAAAAACTAACAGCATGAACATGTACTTATCGGAATTAATTTCAAGTACCTTAAGGACTTCTTATGAAACTCGAATCTTAAAATTGTTTTTTTAAATTGTTGAGTCTTCTTTGATATTTTTAATAGCAATTTAAACTTTACAAAACATATTTTAAATAGTAAATACATATTTAAGTAAAGGTTTTTATTTTATTTTATTAATAAATTACTTAAGCAAATTGTATTGCTCTTCCTGGTAACCCTTGAGAGCCCGAAAACAACAAATATATAAACAATAAAAAACAAGAAAGCTCAACATCAAATATTAACTGAGGATGCTGGCCCCTCAGGTCACTCACTGGGAGATGATTTACCTTTGCTACTTATACTTTTCACTCTTCGCATCATTTTCCCTTGACCTTTTCCCTCAGTGATTCTTTTTTTCAAATTTAATTTGTATTTTTGAATGGAAAAACTCCATGAATGGAAATAAATGATTTGTGTTGTGCTGCGGCTTCGATTTGCCTGGGAAATTGCTTTGGCAATCAATGCAAAATTTCTTGGCCGAGTTTTCTTTTATTTTGCTACCATGTTTTTCCTGTTTTTTCTGTTTTTCCTTTTTTTGCTGCGCATAAAAATTCATCATTTTGCGGGGAAGGGTCCTGGAGGAGTGGGCGTCGGGTGCAAGTCAACAACTTGCCGGCCCTTGGGTTCTCTCTCTCTCTCTCTCTCACTCATATCGGTAGCATAAAGTACACAAATAAATAAAAAAAAAAATATATAACGGCAAGGGGACATCGAGGGGGGTGTGGTTAAGCAAAAGAAAAACAAAATTAAGTTCAATGACACCCCAAAACAACAGCTCTCGGCCGTAAATTCAAGTTCCGAGTTGTTTCTGGTTGTTTCTTGCTCCACGTTTTCACGGGGAACCTCCATCAACGTCAAGTTGAATTTTCCCCGGGATCCTTCATCCCGTACATACTTCCCCCCTCTAGGAAAAAGGCATGGGTGCGCCTCCAATTGGAAAACTTTTGTTACACTTTGTTTTCGCAGCATTTCTTTGGGTAGAGGACTAAGTGAGAAAAGCGGAGAAGCAATTTATAATTCAAAAATTTCGTCATTCGTTCAGTTCTCCATTTGAAGTTTAGTGACCCAAACGCTAAGCTAAGACCCAGTTTCCAACGATTGATAATGCCACCACCGATAGGCAAATTGTGAAAATATTGACAAAACAATTGTTTTTCAATGGCACGCGAGGCCAGGTTGCCCTCATCCTCGCCAGCTAGTCATCAGCTCACCTCCTTACCTCCCCTCGTAATCCTCTTCTTTTTTGCCACCCTTTTCCGATTGCTCGTGGCAGTTGTTTGTCTCAAAAATGTTCTATTTATAACGCCGGCGATGAGGCGATGAGTTCAATGTTTGATTGGCCTCCGTTGAAGGGTAAAATGAACCTGCGGTGGACGCTTTTCCGCAAAAGGCAGCAGAGTGTAGAATGAAGCATACTTTTTGGGGTATGGCGAGGGAGTCCTTGTGTTTATTTGCAAAATAAAAATCACCAACTTCCGAGTTACACAACATTTTCTATTTAAAATAGAGTTTAAGACATTTTCGTGCCAAGAAAATAGATTTTTTAGAGAGAAATACATTCGAAGCTATTAGGATTTTGAAATTTCTACTTAAAACTAAGCCACGAAATATAAATAAATTAAAATATAATATTTAATGCTATTTTACACCTTTTTAATGTGATTTTAGATCACTAATAACACCCCAAATTATTTATATATATATATTTTCCCGTCAGCTAGTTTATTTTTGGCTTCCATTAAGCCACTGGCATTATCATTATGGCAATGTGACACTTGGAAAGCAGCACTTTCCGTATCAGTTTGGCTTTTCGACTCATTACCATGCCATGGAGAGCCATAAATCGTCTGCCACCGTCGGCGCGGATTCCGATTACAGCTAATTGCTCGACTAACTGCACGTTGGATAGCCAAAAATAAACAAATAAACAAATGCACGGCATTAATCGCTTAAGTTATGTGCATTCGGCTGTTAATTTGTTTGCTAGCCACTTGCACGGGGCACTCTGCCCAGACAATATTCCACCTCTCCTCATCCCCATCCCCAGCACAGCAGTATCTATATCTGTTTCTGTACTTGTATCTATCTGTCTCCATCGCTTGATTGTGGCAAGGTTGATCTGTCGAATTTTGACAGCTTTCCACGCTGTCTGTGGTCGTGCATAATCGAGCTGTGACGGGGTGTCGGGGTGACATGGGGTGTCAGGGTGGATTTTACATAAAGCCCATCGCAAACAAAATGAATTTGTGACAGAAAATGATAATTATTAATTAAAACCGCGTTTCAGTGTCACCGCAAACAAACGGAGATATAAACAAACAGCAAAGGGAAAACATTAAAATAAACAAACTGATGTATATGGCATTTTGTTTATATAAGGAGGATTACATTTCGGACAAAACAAAGGGGATATTCATACAAAATTATGTATAAGTTTTACTATGCCAAAGGATATTTATTTTTCATTTAGGGCAAATATTTGTAAGTGCTTTTTTTTTAAAACTAAATTGAAAACTGTGAAATAATCTCCTATTTAAATGAAACATCCTGGCAGACTTGTACCATTTCTTTCACCATTAAATTTAAGCAAATCCCCTTAAGGATCAAACACCCTTTTTGTTTTGCTTTTTATTCAGTATCGCAAAAAGTTAATCGCAATTTTCTTGCCACTCGCATAAACGCAGTAAATGGCAATTTGGTTAAGTTTATCGCTCATTAACAACAACGTCAACAAACAATCTGCAGGCATTCTCATCTCATTCATATTCATAGAATCCCCTCCATAGCCTCGTCGCCCTTTTATCGCGGCTTACATACAGCTCTCCGGCTCGTCCGGCCCATACAATATTCATATACAATTCCAGCCAGGGCAGAGTTTTCTGCTTCGTCTTTTGTTTTATTTATAACATTTCTGTTTTTGTCTCTGCGCACATTTTTTCGTCTTCCGCTCCTCTCGCTCTGTGTCTTTTTCATTTTTATCGCGCTTTTATCTAGTTTGTCAACGTTATCAGGAGGCGGCAACAACACAATATCAGCAGCAGCAGCAGCAATGGGAGCAGGAGCAGCAACTCCCTCCCACTCCCAGCCTCTAAACCCTCCCTTATATAGTATATAGAACCGCACTCGGCCCGCACCATGGTGACATGGCTGGTCGGATAGTCGGACGTATTAGATTTGACGCTTCATTATAATGATAGATCGTTGTGCGTTGGTGTATAACCAGAGCAACCAAACGGACAACACACCGCGAGAAAGCCACCACGTCAATTAGGGCTTATCATTTTACCAAAATTTATCTTAATTAAGGTGTAACTTAATATTTCCGAAAGCAGGTAAGACGTTAAGAATAAAAATAAGCGTGAATGTAATTCTTTGATTTAATTGAAATATTTAACTTATTGTTTAAGTAAACACTTGCTTCGATGTTAGTTAATAATTTATTTTGCAGTTTATCATTTTGAATTGTGTATTTAAATTATTTGATGTCCCACACTGCGTATGAGCAACTTGTAGTTACCTAATTTATGATTAAAACATTATTTTTATTAAAATTAATGAGGTTATCCAACAAAGATATATTTAAAAAATATTTATAAAGTTTATATTAGGTTGAGATTCAAAAAGTGCTTGTCCCACACTGCGTATGAGTAATTTTTGAGAAATTTTCCTGCTATAAAACCTTGTTTTATTCAAACACTGCAGTTCTCCTATAATTCTATATTTTAAAAATATTTAAAGAACTTGTAAAAACATCGTTTTAATATATATCAATTCCTGCCACACTGCGTATGAGCAACGTGGAGCTATTAATGCTGGTATAAACTTTTCCTTTATTATTGATCATAAAATTTCCATTGATTTTTATATTTTTTAATATTTATTTATCTATAATTGCAAATACTTCAAGCCACATTTGGGCCCACACTGCGTATGAGCAACGTGGACCCATTAATTCTGGAATAAATTTTTCCTTTATTATTGATCATAAAATTACCATAGATTTTTATATATTTTTTAATATTTAAAAAGGTTTTGTTATCTATAATTGCAAATAGTTCAAGCCACATTTGGGCCCACACTGCGTATGAGCAACATTGAACTATTAATTCAAAGATAAATCCTTCCTTTATTATTGCTAATTAAATTTCCGTATATTTTTATAATTATATTTAATATTTAAAAAGCTGTTATTACCTTTAACTCAAATATTTCAAGCCACATTTGGGCCCACACTGCGTATGAGCAATATTTAGCTACTTATTCCGAGATAAAACCTTCTTACTGCCAAATGAGATATATATCTTGATTGTCAGCAGACTACCAAATGATTTTGGCCAGTGTTCTCTGTCCCTGATAGTTGTTTAATTTTCAGCGTGGCCTACGCTGCGTATGCGCGACTTTTATTCAGTTTTGCAGTCGCGCGTTGGCGGCTGCTAAATAATTAATGAGCAGCCTCAAGTGGTAAAACGGGTGAAGTGAAGAGAGAGAGGGAAAGGGGCGGGGGAGGCGGGGCAGGCAAGAGACTACGAATGGAGCAGGATGGCGATGTCAGCATAATGAGCCCGGCACGCATACACACACGCTCCCCCTACACGCTAATTGTCCTTTCTGGCTCGTGTCCTTTAATGCCTTAATTGTGTTTGAGCGATTGAAACTAGCAGCGGCCTTTGAATGCCACTCAAGGGGCAGGGCTGGAGGAGCGGACAGCTGACAGCAGGGAATGGATGCAGCAGTCAAGTGGGATAATTGCATATCAGTTGGTGCAGCTGATGCCCCAACTTGATAAATGCCTCGAGTGGCAACTGAAACAGGACCCAATCACCCGCGGATGCTGCAGCTTGACGGAGACAAGTGGGAGAATCAGAGAATTACCAAACAGAGAGCAGAGAATGGGTAGAGCTTAGAGGGCTTTGCTAATTGGAAGAACGAGCTGATGTGATAACTGTGATGCTCCTCATTAGCTTTTTGCAGTTGCACAGCTTCAAGTCTTTGGCTTAGATTGGCCATAACCAGATTACGGACTGCACTAATTGCCATTAAATTGATTTTTCTGTGAAGATACATTTTTCATTGATAATTATTGTGTTGGCAACTTAATTAAAGGATGTAGCCAGTTAAGTGAATAAAAGAAATCTGCTAAATTGGCAAAGGTAATGTGATTAATTTTTGGTTTGTATTTGTAAATAATAAATAGAGAAATTTATTAAGCTTTGTGGGTAATCTAATATTGATAAGAAACCGGAATAAATTTCTGAATACCTTTAGTCCCAAAAAAAAGTTAAGCTTATTAGAATTAAATTATGTTCTAAATATCCAAATCGAATGCCAGTTTATTATTAATTAAATATTGTATTTAATCTAAGCAAATGAAATTTATGACATTTCTAGTTTTCTTTCCAGTTCTTTCCAGTTTTACTTTAATTACTTTATTTTAAAAACTGTGAAATATCAATGGAAATCTCTAGAAATCTTTGGACCTAAGACAAGATGAAAAACCGTCAGGGTCACTAATCGTAAAAATTACATTTCACTGTAAACTTTTCCATTGTTTTCGAATAATTTTCTTATCGCACAATCTGTTTTTGTTTTTCCCATGGAACCTAATTAGTATTAGTTATACTTTTAGATGCCTTCAGTTGTAGATGCCTTTAGATGCCTTAAATTGTATTTAAAAAATCGATTCCCTCCCAACAAAAATTAAATAAAAACTTTTAAAAACATCATCAATGATATATATTTTTCTCCTTTATGTTTAGTTTGTCTCAAGTTATTTTCTCATAATCAAGAAACCTACTTTCTATCCCCTTTCTTTTAAGATTTCCCAGGTAATCCCATCCAAAATCCTAATCTCAGGATCAGGGAATTCCTCACACTCATCTGCTGGGAGAGCTCAACGATTTTGAGACCGTTTCGCGTGATTCACGAGCGACCCAGTGAAGCGTTATCTCCGCGGGTCTCCGGTTTCCACTGGCAGCTACAGTGCGAGAGTATCTCAAAGATTTCCAGATACGCGCCACGCCACGCGCTCGCTGCGAGTTCAAGTACAACCGGCGACGGCGACTATGAAAAAAAAGGCAAAATAAAAGCAAAAAGCATTGACAAAGCACCCCACGTTCCCGCCACACAGAGATCACTAGCTCACAACTATCGACAGAAATCTTTCGAGTTTTCCAAAGCGAAATCCAAATCGAAATATATTTGAACTTGAAAAGGAACGAGAATGGGAGCAACAAATAATTCAGTTTAGTTTCGGGGGGAAACTCATATAGCCGACTTTTGCTTATAAACAAGCAACACACAAAGGGGCATTTTTGGCATTTTCGAGGGGCAGGCAAACACAACATTTTTCGGCACAATTTTCAATTAGCGGCCGAGGAAAAATGCTGTGAAAAAAAGAAGATGTTGAACAAATAAATTGAATGGAATTGTATTTTGATTTAATTTTGTGTGTGCGAGAATCGTATACCCCCTGCCCCCAACTGACGACTTCCTGATGAATTCCCCCCCACAGAAAAAAAGGTTCTTTCGATTTGCAGTCAGTTACCTGAGTTACCTGTGCGCACAGCCAAAGTTTTTGACTTTCAGATGAAAAGTTTTTTCGAGTCACTCTGGCTATTTGAATTTCGTAAGCGGCGAAATTTCAATTACAGATTTTGCACCCGCCGGCAAAGGAGGACGAACCCAAACTCAAACTCAAACTCGAACTCGATATGGAGGCACTTCACCACAATGAACTTGTGCTAGGGATAAAAATAGTCTTGCTTGGATTTTCTTTATGTTTTTTTAGTTTTAGTTTTTAGATTTGAACTAGCTTAGGTCACACGCACACGACTGCAGATACGGATACGGCCGATGCGGATTCTGTGGACCCAGAGAGGGTTGAGCTTCCTCCAGAGGCAGCGCGTCACGGGGCACAGAGACTGCTTCTACGACTGGCACGACCGAACGCTCCGGCGGACGACGAATGTCTGGTTGGGGAAAATCTAAGTGGAAATCTCAATGCTGCCCGAAATGCAAAAAATGAGAGCCAGCAGCAGCGATAGGGAACTCTCTCGAGCTTTTCCTTTCGGTGTGTGTGCGAAGGTGAGCTACTGTTCTACAGCGTTTTCTTTTTTTTTTTTGCTTTTTGTTTTTATGTTTTTGTTCTGCTTTTATTTTTTTGGTTGCTTGCAAAATGTCAAATTGTAAATAAACGAAAAATGCCCCAAAAAAAACTGTTATACGGAAAAGGCAGGGGCGGTGTATGGGGTTCATTTATAAGGGGATTCCCCACCGAGACAATATTTCGAAAGTGAAAAACTTTGACATGACCTACTGACCTTTGGTTCAAAGAAGTTTGTGTGAATTTTAACCAACGCAGTCTCTTGTTGCTCCAAAGGGAATAATCTCTTCGGGGAAAGGTTACTCACCCGAGTAAGGTCACAAGGATTCAAATATCTTTAAAGGGAATTGTGCGATTTTTTAAATTATATTCCTTATGATTACCTTTAATCAAAATGATTTATAAGCTATATTATCAAACTTTAATTGTATTTTAAATCCCACTATTGAAGAGGTTATTTTACAATAATTATTTAATTAATTAAGAAAATTGATAAAACAATAATTAAGTTATTTTAAAATTAAAATTTAGAAAATTAAATAGAAAATGTTTCATTTCAAATAATATTAGTACCCTTTTTAATCATTAATTCCTGCGACTCAATACTAAATAAATAATTAAGTAATTGAATTTAGGTTACTGCCTTTAAATATATATTTTTAAAATCAATTATTAAGTTTTTTCTTTAAATTAATGGAATTTTAATTCTTATTATTTTAGTTATTTATTCCGTATACTTTCCACCGATTAACTGTGACCTTTGCCACAATTTTCATCTTCTATTAACCAACCATGGGCATTAATCCCACTCTCTGTTTCTGAAGAACCCCTCCCATTTTCCAGCACCGCTCCTGGGCGTGCGAATTCGTGGGAATCCCTTTCCCACCCCCCCAATTTCCCTGCCAAAGAATGCTACCCGGAAAATGTTATACAAGAGCTTTTGCCATGCCACACACTCACACACTTCCCATTTTCTCTCTTCATCCGCTTTTCTCCGAGAAGTTCTCTCCGCGAAAGAAGCTCTCCGTCTCTCTGCGCCGACAGGTTTTGTTTTTGTTTTGGGAAAAGCGTCGTCGTTCGCGGCGAAATGTTCATGTTTTGATAAGAGGAAAGCGGCCGCCTCCCTCCTCCCCCCTTTGGCTCTTTAGAGGAGGCGAGTCAAGCGGGGAGTAATTTTCAAATAAACAAGCTAGCCGACCAACAAAAGGGTGGCGAAGGCAGCCCCCCGGCCCCCTGGCAGCCAAGAATTGATAATAGTTGCTGAATAGTTTTGGCAGAAGCGTAGGAAATGGGGCGGAGAGGTGGGCAGCACGACGACTTTTACGTGGACATCGCCTAATCAGCATCTAAAACGGTCAGAAAATCAAATTAAAATTGCCAATCGGGGCCATGTTTGTGTGTGTTGCTTTGCTGTGCGTTGTGTGTGCCTCAATTTGAATTTGAATTTCGGCTTGTTTGCCGCTGCCAATGCAGCCAAGAATTTTTATATATATTTATTTATTTTTAATGCCCTGCCATACGCCGTACGTGAGTACAGCGTCAAATTGTCCGGACTCGGAACGCGCGCATGTGCCACAAAAAAAAGTAATAATAATAGAGGAACAAAGGCAATCGAAAACAGGAAGGGACAGTAGATATAGAAAGGTGCTGGCTCGTCCAATACCCTTGTATAACGTGATATTTGGCAAGAATTTCGGTCTTAGTCACTTTGATTTTTGGGGTTATCATAGGTTATGTAACTCCAAAGGCTTCTTTACTTAATTGTTATACCACAAAGTTAAGTTAACTTTACTATATCTTTTAACATTTAGTTGGGTTTATACAAAGACAACATTGTCAAGATATAATCAACATTTAAACTTTTTTAGATTTATTATTAATTTAAATAATACGAAATATAAATAAATTAACCATTTTTTTCTTCTTTGAAATTCCTTAAATCAGTAAATTAGAAAAGAAATCCTTTAATTACAAGCACACTTATTTTTGTAATCATTTTTAAAAAGAAACATATTTTTTTGTAATAAAGTATATACCTCTCTCAATTTAAAGTTTTTACAGGGTAGCCAAAAAATATGAAAATGAAAATTGGAAATAGGAAATCAGAGATCGGCCAAACGGTTGAAAAATGGGCCAACGCCGAGCGGGAAGGATGACATCCAATACGCGCAAAAAATTTAAGATCTGACCCACATATTCCGCTGGTGGTGGCGGGTCCAACCCCTTCACCCCCTCCTTGCCCTGCTCTACTCTTTTACTTTTCCCCATTTCACCATTTTCCGCTTGCCCCGCCAAAGTGATTGACAAGGTGAGACAAATGTTTCTGTATCCGTGAGACACAATTCGTTGGTTGGTTGGTCTCCACAAAGGCGAAAGTTGCAAGATGCTTCCCTTATCCAACCCCAAGCCACCACCACCCCTCCGTCCGACCCCGGTTTCTTTTTGTACACTTGATTGATTGCGGCTCGACGTCCTCAAGGTCACTCGGCACTCGGCACTGGTGGACTACAAAAGATATGCAAATGGCGGTCCACCGAGACGAGGGCCGTCACCCGATGGGATGCCGGGGGTCACCCAGCATCTCTAATATTTGGGAACCGTCGTCCGCTGGGAGCAGCTATCCATAAGATCGATAAGCAGCCATAAACTTGAACAACTTATGGCAACTGGCCATATTCATTGCATATTTATTCGGCCATTAAATGCGAGAGAGCAGCCTCACATGGGATCGTGGCGCATTCCAATCCAATCCAATCCATTCGATCCCTGGTTCCCCAACTAAATAAATTTCCAAATTGTTTATTTTCTTCCAAACAAATCAGCGTGCATTAAAAACAGCGAGCAGAAAATTTCAAATCCAAATAAAACATTAACATCCGGTGGGAATTTTAGCCGGGACCATTGTGCCCACTGTGCGTGGGGGTGCTTGTTGTTGTTCTTATTACTCGTATTATTGCCATTGTTGTTCTTGTTGTTGTGGTGGGTGGTGGTGTTCGTTTGCCTTTGAAGTGAAGGGGGACTTACAGGTGTTTTATCTGCCCCTTTTGTTTACAAAAGGTCACGAGTGCCCCCGCAACGGACGACGAATTGTAACCAAAATGAAAGTTTTCGGCAAGCCAAGTTAACAATATAAACATGTGAAAGAGAGAGAGAGAGAGAGATCTCAGCTACATCAGCATAACTTGGCCAGAATATAAGGGGAATTCCCCAAAGAAATAACAAAGTTAGCTAAGTTTATAATCATAACTTTTTTTGTAACAATTGTAAAAAGTTTCCTCTGCATTACACGATTTAGTATACTTTTTTTAATGTTTGTTTAAGGTTAAAAAACAGTTAATGTTTGAAATTAACCAAAAAGGTTTGACCTTTTAATAAATTTATTTCCATTCGGCTGAAATTTCCAAGATTATGGAAAGTCAATTAGCTGAATAGATACTCTCTGGGATTAAGTTTACCTCAGCAACTTTTCCTTTCACTATTTACATTCAGAAATATTTATCAACAAAAGTTTTATGGCTTTTAGACAGTCTGCACCTTTGATGTGGAAAATCACAGGTGTTTTTAATGCTGCCAGTCTGCATGTTTACAAAGGTCAGTGGGTTTTTTATAAACCAAATAGAACTTTTTGAACAACAAAATCACCAAAAGTCGAACCACATTAAACTCAAAGTTCATCATAATAGGGAAAGACTTGCCAGGAACTTTGTGTCCCCCATATCATAATGTAACCACAAAGTCGGCAATTTTGGTATTCATGTTCCACTTGTTTGAACAATTTACATAAGCCCCCCAAAAAAAAACAAAATAAAATTTTAAAAGAAAAAACTGCCGCAGACCCTGTCATGATAATTCCCTAATAATCGAGTCTATTTATCAGTCCGCTTGCCTATGTTGCTCGGGTAGAGTTTTGTTTTTGTTTTTATGCCTTTTTTGGGTGGCAATTTAATAATGAAAGACAGACTTAGCCCCTAAAAGGGAACTGAAGGAAAAACAATTGAAAACTGGGAATGAAGAGAAATGAACATTTTACGTGATTCCGAAATAATTTCAAAGAGCTAAGGGTGGCAGAGATTATTCTGTTGCCAAAACAAAGAAAAACAAGGAAAAACATGATATAAAAACAAGAAGTCTTCTTCAACAAAAATTCGCATTTCCCCATTTGATTTATTTATAAAGCGATGATGACGTCGCCGTATCAAATCGGATCGAGTCGGTTATAGTCTGGGGCCATCTCGGCTATGTCTGTCTGTGCACACGAGCGCCTCTCGAGGAAAATATAATGCGAATACTGGGCGGCGTGCTGGAGAAGGAGATGGAATTTCCTGCGCTAAAACGTTTAATTTATTAATGAGATTTATTTATAGAGCGTTGAGAGCGTCGCTGAGTGGGCAGGTGAAAGGTTGTATCCAAAGGATAGCGGGGAGCAGCGCGTGGCCGAAAAAAGAGGGCGGAGAACTGATAGACGTGTGGTTATTGTAATAAAAGTTATGTACGATATATTCTGCCACTTTTATACACTGGTATTCACCGCGCACAACCAGCACCAGAACCCACACCCAAAAGTTTTCTTTGGCCTTTTTAATGGCGCCTGGGTGCGGCCCACAAAAATAATTTACAACGTGTTGTTTTGGTTGCTTTTTCTTAGCTTGTTGCGACGCCTTCCAGGGCATGTGCAGGGTGTCCAGGGGGGAAGGGTGGTAGTAGGGCAATTGAATTCGAGGAGGCGGCCAGATAATGACAGAATTATGAGCAGGAACAACAAGCATATGGCCAAGAATTATGGCAGCAGAAATAAAGAGAGAGTTCAAGTGTCTTATGGGAGGTTAATGTGTTATTTGCCATTGGTAAGAAAATAAGTTGGTTAATAAAAAGGAAATCGAGAGTAATAAATATAAAATAGTTACATTAATTTATATATTACTATGTAATTTTTAAATTTAAATAAAGAGTAGTACTTTTTCCCCTTTTATTTTAAACTTTCCAAAAAGTAAAAATTTTTATGTCAAGACAATAAGCCAGTTTCTTAATCTCCAACAGAAAAAAAGAGCTAATATCCAGATGCCTTGGCAAAGATAACTCCAAAGATGAGCAGCTGCTGCTCTCCATGGATTATCTCTTAACCTCCGAACCCCTGAACCCGTGCGCCCCTCCTCCCTGATAAGGCAACAGCGACTTGGTGGCAGTGATTAGAGCTTAGCACAAGCCCGCCAGGGGCAATGAGATCACTCCCACCGATCGATTAAGCCTCAAGCCCCGTCCCCTGCTTACCACTGGCCGAACGCCACCCACCACAGGCCAGCCCCCGCTCCTCCCTCACCCTCTTCTGGAGCTAGGCCCCCGTGGAGTGAATAACTGAGATTACGGCATCCCAAAGCTCGGTACGAAAGAGAGAGAGAGAGCGCGGGAGAGATCCCGCTCACTCGTCGCCGTGTTATTCAATAATTTGTTTGCGTTCTAAAATTTTGATTCATTTGGCTGTCTGCTCGTACAAACGCATACAAACGCACGATTACGATTTTCTTATTTGTCAGGTTAATAAAATTAAACTCATTTGACTTACCTGAGCTGCACACAAGAGCGACTGCCAGCCAAAAGCACTCTTTCGGAGCTGGCGCCGCGAGAGAGCGCGGGGGAGTTTTAATAACAATGCAGAAGGAAATTGCCACACTCAAACTTTTGTTATTGTATTTATTATTTTTTTTATTGTTGCCGCGCTTTTGTTGTTAGTTTGTGCTATGCCATTTACGCGCTGCTGGGCGAGATTTGGCGAACAGCATCGCCTGGCAAACACACACAATTCGCAAAGTCACACGCTGCGTTTGTTTTGGTTTTGTGTCCCTGTCTTGGCTGCCCCGCGACACACACGCAGACACAAGCGGCGCTAATGGGGCCTATTCCATTGCGCTGCGATGTAATTTGTGCACTCACGAGTGCCGCAAAGCCACCGAAAAGATCGCAAGTTGTGTTAACAATTTAAAAAACGTTAAAAAACGAGACAGAAAAAAAACGCGACCGCTTTGCTCGAAAAAAATCTGTTGACCAATGTGGCCAAAGTTTTTTGTTGTAGGGGCAAGAAAAAAGCTAAAAAAACAGCTGTGCTGTTCTGTCAATTTAGCTCGTTTCTAACCAGATCTGGCGGATAAAGTTTGATTAAGCTGCGCGAAATCAAAGTTTTTAATTGTTATTATCCATGCTTTTCCAAGATCCAATATAATATTGCTAAAGAATACAAGTAAAATTTGTTCAAAATATATGTAGCTAACTTAGTTTATTGTTTTCTTTTATTTTTAAATTATTAGCTTTTTTCCGCCTCCCAAGTTATTTTGGGTTGGCAGCACTAATACGCAAGTCAACAGATTGACAGCCCTGGCCAAACAAAATTGCAGATTTTCCTGAAAAAAATTATTTACTCCTATTTGTGCTCTTTAAAGAAACTCCTGTATTGATATTATAAAGATTGTGCCTTCTTGCAACCATGAACAGCCAGCACCTACTTAAGCCGAAGCTTCAAGACTCAGTGGGATCGCTGATCTCCAACGATAAACAAACCTCTTTGGATTGCTTCAACGGATTAGTTGAGCTGGGGTTTGTTGACAACACTTGACTGTTCTCTGAAACTAATTTTATTTATTTTAGCAGGTCTGCAAACAAAATATTTACTTATAATTGTTCAGGGAATACCCCAATTTATCACAAAAAAAAAACCAAATGGAGGCACAGGACACTCCAGGAGCTTTAGCTGTCATAAGAAGAATGTTGAAGGACCCGATTCCCTGACTTTAGCTACGCATTTAGAAGAGGCCGACGGTGGCACCTATAGTCCTCATAAGTGGAACCATGAACATGAACTTTGCTCCTGTTCAAATGGCAGCTTGGCGTGCAGAACGATATATTTGAAGTTATGCCGGCAACAACAGAGCCAGCCTTTTTTGTTTTTGGACCACAGCTGAAGGAGTATGACCAAGAACAAATTGAATATATTAAGAGCAGTGCCTTATGGTCGCTGGCCAAAATTCAGAACAACGTGTTCATCTCCAATTTAAGAGACGAAGCTGCGATCGTGCGTCTTCTCCTGCTGAAAATGATGCTTACTAAGCCAACAAAGTTGATGCAGGCATCGTCACTTGTTAACCGGATTGCTGTGAATATGAACTCGTAAAAGGATGGGTGCACATGCTCTTGGAGTCCATCCATCCAGAGATGTCTAACTGTGAACAGATCAGGACCGAAATTTAAGATCATGTTATGCTAAATCAGCAAAGATCTAACCATCAGTTATGACTTACGACTTCTTTTGCCCAACCCACGAATTTTATTTATACATAAAACATACAGAAATCGAATAAATTAAGAAAATCAACGTATGAATATATGAACAAATAAATGTGCATTGAATGAGAAGTGGACTTTCTTAAGCGTCTGTCTTGTGGTAGGGCAGTTAACTACTTAATGTTTTGCGCGATCACTTGGTGCATGCAAAAGATAAGAAAATATCGACATGTTCGCGTGGACAGTTTTGAACTTTATCCAAAGCCCATCAGTCATTATTTAATTGGTAAAGGTTTTCAATTTGTCATTGGTTGATACACTTCTTCCTTTTTTATTTAATTAAAATGATAATAAGATGAAACTCGTTTACGAGTTGTACAATTTTATGAAGAAGAAAAGGAAAACTGAGCCAGAACCTAAGATATGGCCAAACCTATAAATATGCATCCGTTTAAATTCCACAGTAAGCCACGTTGTCCAAGTTTTCATGCAGCAGGTATCCAGATAGATGCTAAGGCATCTTAAATGGTACGATTCTATAGCTTTTATTGAGATAGGTGAGCGCCTAATCACAAAAAACTAAGTCAGCACTCAAGTTTTTTATTTCCTTATCGTTCTTTGTTAAAGACAAAAGAAAAGCTGAATTTGCACAAAGCCTTAAGTAATTCTACGGTCAGAGATAAGCTATTTTTAGAAATGCAGTCCACGAAGCGCAGTCCCTAGGCTTCCCATCTAAGTGTCTCATCTTCCCACTTCACATGATAGCTTAGCTTCTGAAATGTGGACTCCCGGCTGATATTATTAGGCTAGAAAATATCTGGTAATTTGTAGATTAAACAAGTTTAAACTGCAGCTGTAGACAATTTCTCCTTTTCCCTTTTCTGGCCCGTTTTGATGAGCCATCACATTCCCCGGAAATACTCAGCAAAGGCGGTAGCTTTTCTTTAGAGCCCAGAGATTCATTGGATTGAATTGGGTATTAGGGGAAATGTAAGCCACATAATATTAAACAGGTCGCTCTATTGCGATTCCCGGCCGGGAAAGCAGTCACTCCTGGTGTGCATGCCGATCTTCAACGGGGCCCAAGCGGCGAACGCGTGATGTTCCCTTTTCTTTTTTTGTTTTTGGGATCGCTTTTCGCAGAGCTCAGCAGATCGGCAGTGACGAGGGTTCATTGAAAGACGACACCCCAAGCTGGGGACAAACCTGAGGAAAAGCTTCGCTTCAGCTGCAGAAAATATTTATTATTATTATTGGTGGATGAACTTCAGGCCACAGTTTGTTTTGTTTTCTTTCGATTTTTATTATTATTGTTTCTTCTGTTTTGTGTTATTTACGAACATTCTTTTTAGACACAAATACAAATACATACAATGTTTTCTTCGTTTCCGCCGTCTCTTTAAAAACTACTACAAAAAGATTTGTTAGTTTTTTTTTTGTTTTTGTTTTTGTTGTGGTTGCTGTTGGCGCTTAAAGATCTACAACATATAGCTTAAGATCTACAACATATAACATTCTAGAGCATACACAATATATAGGTATGTATGGTTAAATATCTATATATATACATATATTCATATAAAAAAATACAACAAATTTGCAATTCGTTTCACATTTAGTTTCGTCGTCGCCGTCGCCTTGCATTGTTTTCATATTTCCAATTCTCCCCGGAGAGGGATTGAAAACATTCACAAATATTTCCATTTAACATTTAGGTATGGCAAAAAGGTCATCATCTATCTATCCATCCAGTTATATCAAACGTAATTGATGATATCGATCAATCATATTTAGAATACATTTAATCATTAACTTCTACTTGTTTCCGTTTGTTTGTGTTCTTATTTTTGTTTTGCTTTCTTTTTTTATGGTTTTTGTGTTTTTTTTGAAACGTTTACAAACTAAATTTAAAACTTATAAATACTACAACGTACGAGATCCGCCGAAATCTCATAGAATTTAAGCCAAATGAAACACACAAGAGTTACGAGTTAAATAAATTAAATTAAGAGTTAGAATTATTATGCATACATTATTTGTTTATAGAAATCTATCTGAAAGAAGCGCCAGTGTTTGTGGGTGTAAGTATGATCGATTCGATTTCGACTTCGATTGGATAGAATGCAAACAGGAAGCTCGAAAGGTTTTCTACTCGCTTAGAACATTAAGGTGGCACAAGAGAACAATGGAAATTAAACCAGAAAATACCCTTTCCCAAGCGGCTTTAAACGGAAATACATACAAGATATATATTTTAAATATGAAACAAAAATTTTATATATATAATATATATTTTAAGTAGAAAATAAATATTTATATATGAAATATTAATTTTAAGGCCGACATACAGGTCGAGAGATTGCACAAAAAATTAGTTTGAAGTGAATTTTCTTGGGAAAGAGTATTTACAAAAATAACGCCTGGCAGGTGGGCTATACATGCATTCTCCTTATTTACTGATATATATATATATACATATATATATTGATATATATGTTAAATATCAGTTGTGTAAAAAACAAAACAAACAAAAATAATGCCTATTGCAGCGGTTTTTTATGGGCAACGGTTTTTTGTCTTTTTTTCCTGTTTCCTTGTGTATAAATTAACAAATGTTAAAAATTTAATTATTACATTTTCGATTGCACTTTGTTTTTGCTTTGCTTGTTGCTGCTCTTCTCTGTGTGTGTGTGTGGGTGAGTTATTACTTGTTTTCCTTTGTTTTGTATATGAAGAAATGCAGAAAATTTCTTCACGACTTCCACTCTGACACTCACTCCTTCTTTGTTATTTTTTCTCCCCCGCTTTTCCCCCTCCCTGTTTTCGACAACGCGCAGCGTGATAACAATAATTATAATAATGGGAAGGTGGGAGGAGTGCAAACATTTTTTGTGGTGATCTGATCAATATATATCAATATATATATATATCAATATATATTAATATATATATATATCAATATATATGTATATATGCATATATTATGATGATGAAGATGACACTCGACTGCGGCCGAAATAATGGCACTGCACAAGTGGAACACAAGTTGTAGTAATTTTTGTTGCAAAATTGCGATCACTTTCGGTGATATCGAAACATTCCCTGTTTGATCTTGGCAGCTAAGCTTATGTTCTATGTTACTGGCTTCTAGCGAAAAGTTCTTTAAACTGACATTTAAAATGGATAAATCACTGACTTTTGCGTGGGCTTAGAATTATGCAATATTATCTTGTAAGCTTTAGAGCCCCGTATGGCCATTATTTTGACCACATTCGCGTTTACATCTAGATATATTTATATATATATATAGAGAGAGAGAGAGGAGTTTGGGGGCCTTAGAGCGAGCGAGACTTAGAGAGATACGATAGCTAGCCTGAGGTTGAGGGCTCCATTTGCTCCTCCTACTGCGAAGTACTAAAGTTCGACGGCGAAATGGAGGCCGGTGGCGTCGTATCCGTGTCCTGGCTACCGATTACCGCTCCAATTCCTATTCCAATTCCATCCACTTGGTCGTGATGATCCCGAGACCGACTGGTCGGAATCGGTGCACTGGTGCCAACCATTGGTGGTGGCATTAGCGTCACAGCCTGTTCGCAGCATTCCAACTCCCGTTCTTCCTGGAGCTGCGCCAAAATCTGCTGCGAATTCTGCTTCCAGTAAAGAAAAGGCCAACGCAGCGTGGTGGCCAGCGTATCATTATGCTCCTCGAGGGAATTGTTGGCATAGTGCTCCACCAGCTTCTTCAGCGAGGGATAGATGTTGTATGGTGCAGCGAAGCCAAATCCGCTCTCCGTCTCATAAATAATGCAGTGATGGACGCTGTCCCCACAGGCGATCGAGAGAGCAAAGTGCCCCAGATCTCTCACCCGGATCAGGAAGGTGCCGGGCGGTGCATTGCGTAGATACTCCTCCGCATCCCGGCGCTTGGCGTCGTTCAGCAGCCAGAGGGATTCGTTGCTATGCGGCTGATTCGAGGCCGTTTCGTATTGTTGCAGCCATTTGTCGTAGCCCATCTCAAGAATCGTCTTCAGGTCGTCGTCCTTGAGGTTAAAGCTTTTCAGGCGCCTGCAAGGTGAGAAAGAGATTAGGCAAGGTATTAATTTAGGGAATTAACATATTATTATATATATTTTTGATGGCAATTACATAAGGAATTTGTCCAAAACACGATGATTTAGGGAACACATTTGTGGGCGAGCTTCCGTTGATGATTAACTCTAGTGATGCTTCAATCAATCTTCAATGCTTAATATCCCACTTCGGCGAAGAAATATAATGAAATTTTAAATAAATAATTGAAGTCTAGGCAGTAAACATCAATATATATCATATTTGATAACAAAAAAATGCATATATCACTCTATATTTGAACGTTACTAGAAGAAATAAATGAAATACTCAAAAATGCGATAAAATTTACAATTTCCCTTAATCAAACTTTTTAATATTTTTCATAAAATGTGCGCTAATTTAATATTTTATTTTCTATATCTGACATTATTGCAATACTGATCGATATTTCAAATTTTATAATGTCATGGTATTTCCGCTAACTTTTCCGTTCAATATAATCCCCATTATTTATCTATATATGTTGTAATGCATTTTTAATACAATTTCACAACTTTATCAATATTTGAGTTAAGCAAAACCTTTTTCCTGGAGGCGTGGCGTACGTGACTTTCTAGTTTTTAATTTAATTTTAGCTTATGAACGGCGCCTTATCTAATCTTTGGAAATTTGTTGAAATGTTTTATTAAAAACATTGCTCCGACATTTGTGTTTTAAATATATATTAATTTGTGTTATGTATGAAATCGGGTCAATAAATCTTTTTACTCAGCAAAAACCTCTTTCCGGAGGCCGTTGTCCGTGACACTTCAGACCAGGCTAACAATTAACTTCGATCTGAGAGGCGATCGATGATAAGTAGCTATTAAATTCGATTTGACGTGATATCGATGCCTCATCTAACTGTGTGCAATTTCAACTGACGACGAAACGAACCCTTGATAACTAAATGCGCCTGCCGCTGTTGCCGTCGCCGTCGCCGCCGTTCGGTCTACGAAAGTCCAGACCCAGAGGTTTCCGCATCACGATCGGTGTGGGCGATCGGGGCGATCAGGCGATCAGGGGGAGCTTTGCTGCTACTGCTGTTCCTTCATTTATGTCCGTCCGGCGGGCTATCCAAGTGACTAAGTCTTCGCCGAGCAGCGATAAGCCCAGCCAGGTAGTCGGTCGGTTGTGATATCATCAATCTTCGGAGCGGACAGCGCAGCGAAATTTAACACCCGCCAAAAGGAACAAAATCTTCAGGGAGCTTTATCTAATCTTTGGAGAGGAGTCAAGTGGGATACTCCGGACTCCGGAGACTCGCTGTCTTTTATCTCACAAATGACGGTGGTGGCCCTCTTGTCGTCTAATCTCGGTGGGTTTAGATACACAAACCTTGGGGACCAGCAAAAGGTTTGCAAAAAGCCCATACAGAGAGAGACATATAAATACTTGAGTACATATGTATATGTATGTACAGGGGTAGAAGCGAAAAAAAAAAGAATTATTAAGCACTCGGCAAACTTATAATTCCTGATAAGCGAACCTATCTTTAGCAAGGCGCTAACCTTATCTATAGGCCACCGTCCGCCTCTTCTCTCTCCGTTAAAGTGTCACTCGCTGTGCTGTTTCCACACTCTAGGTAATACCCATAGAAACCGTTTCGGGAGCGCGTAAACTCATCAGAAAACGATGACGTACCCCCTGTGTAAGTGCCTGTTGCTAGGCAATATATCATATTATACAATGTCTTCATTTACTTTTCAATCGACTGACAATTTGCAAAGATTTTGTCAAGTTCTGGGAGATTAACTATATATCACAAATTAAATTGAAAAGGAAAAGAAGTCCTCCACCATGTAAATTATCTGGAAGATCCTAAGCAGAATAGTTCAGTGAAATGTGCTTAAAATTTCAGTAAAACGAAGGTTTTATTTGTAATAAATTCTTCATTTGTGTAGAATTTTTAGTCCAGAATTTTAGAAGTACTCAAAAACTAATTACTAACTTTTAACATGAAACTAATACTTTTATTTATATATTAGCTAAGAAATTCGGAATTACATGTACCATATTTTTTCCTTTTTATTGAACCTAATTAATATTAAAGGCAACGAGCTTTCTCTGCATGTATCTCAAAATAAATACTCTTCTTGAGTTTAGAACCCCATTTACAACAAGGCCTTGATATGGATATATAAATATATTTATTGCTTGCAAATACAAATAAATAGGGTTTCAATGTTGGAGTCCCAAATCAAGACTAACCGCCCATCACCCAGATAAGAAGACTAGCCCAAAGGCAACTTTTAGATAAGAGGGGTTCGCTTATCAAGGCCCTCCAGCTGGGAATAATATAAGGGATTTGCGGAAAGGTAAAACCAAGATCTAGTGACTATATAATAATGAGTTTATTGTGAAAATACCTAGAAATGTATACTTTTCTCCCTAAAAAAGTGTATTTAAATGTGAATTTAAAAGCTATGATAAGTTAACTGTCAAGGAAAGAAAAACTTTCTTATAGGTAACGAATTTGCTCGCTGGCCAGGCACGTAGACGGTCTGGAACCGAGGACGACTCGGCGGGGGAGGTGGAGCAGCTGAGGCTGCCGTTAACAATGTTATGCCATTATTATCGGTATCGATGCCAAAGCTAGACAGAATGAGCGATCGGTTGAGACGGCCGAGCGTGTAAAATGAGCCAGAACCGTTTGGGGTTCGCTTTTTTGCTGGCATAAAAATGCCAACTGCAGCTTGTCCTAACCCTTCCCTCAACCACAACCTGCCTTACCCAAATTATTCTATAGAAAAACAATTTCTGACTAATGAACATGAGAATTAAGCTATGGCTTTGTAGAAAAGGGTTAGCTAAAAAGCACTCTCTTATTTGTTTAATTAATAATAATATTCATTGTACTCACTCAATGTACTTGTCCTTGCGCAACTGCAGCACCTGCAACTCCGGCTTGCTTGCGTTGATTTGCCGCTCAAGCAGCAGCTCCTCCTTCTTCTTCGTCTCCATGCAATAATTTAAGACCTGTATCTTGGCCTGAAGCACCTCGAGCAGTTTCAGCAGGCGCTGCTTATTCTCCATCAGACTGTGCCGAGTGTTAACATTATTGCTGCAGGTCGAGGACGATGGGACACCACCAGCTCCCTCGCTGCCGACTCCCTCTGGTGTTTCCGATGCCTGCTTATCCACTAGCGTTTTCATATAGGATTCGTTAAGCTTTATCTGATCACGGAATATCTTCTCCGCATTCTCGAACACCCTCTGGTGCAGCTTCTTCTCCTGCAGCTCCTCCCGAATGGTATTGAAGAAGTTTCGCTTCTGTTCGAGATTCAGCTCGGCCACCTGCATGTGGTGGCAGGTGCGAATGAAGTCGTTGCTCAGCAAGCTGAGATCGCCGTGCGGTTGCGACTCCTCGTCGTCGTAGATTCGCACTATGGGATTGCTCAGCGTGATGTCTAGCGACTTGTTGTACATACTCAGTGAGTTCTCCTTGTAGTAGTTTATCATCTCCACCACCGATGGGAAGAGCTTTGTCTCTATGAATCCGTACTTTCGATCCATGTGACAGATCTTGATTAGCTTCTCGACACCGTCCTTCATCAGGGTTAGCGTGTACTCGCCCTTCTTGGACAGAGCATCGCGGACCAGAAAGCTCCCATCCGGCTTGCCGTGTAGTATGGTCTTGGCCGTCTCCCGAGAGATGCGACCCCAGTACCATGGCGCCAGGCGTAGCTCCTCCTCGTTGGGATCGACCAGCGATCCGGGCGCCTGGGGCCGCATCGTCGAGTAGTGCAGCGGTGAGGATTGCACTGAGGAGGGGAAAGAAGAGAGAATAAAGAGATTATTGTAGCATCTATTAGTAGTTTAAGGATTATGGGTCGAATCTCCCTTCAATAGATTAAGTTTGCCTTGGGTTTTAAAAATTTTAGTTTTTAGATTTAGATTTTAGAAAGTAACTTCCATAAAAAAAAACCTGAATTTGTTCTTAAAAATATATATTTTAATTTATGAAAAATTTCTACATTTTTTCTAAACCTATAAAAACCTATAAACCTCAGGCCGCTATTAGGGCCTTAAAGCAGAGGATGATTTACGAAATTCCTTAATTAATATCAATTTTAAGCTGGAAAGCAAAAGGAAACAGCTGTTCCAAGCAGTGGAGTAGAGCCTTCCTCAAGAAATCGATGCCTCATTATTTTAGGGCCTAATTGCTTCCCAATCCGTTAATAGATATTGGCCACATATTGGCTCCAACAACAACTGTAATCACTACCACAGCAGCAGCGGCAGCAACAACGCTCAACAGCGGCAGCATGTAATAATCGTTGGCGTCCCGGCTCTCTCCATTGCTCTCTCGCTCGCGCCCCCAACTCCCCCACTCGCACCCTCTCGCTCGTGCTCTGGCTCTTTGCGGGCCTGTTGCCAAGCGCCCCCGAAACGCAGAAAAGGCAGAGAAATAAAAAAAAACTCACTTTTGTTGGCTCTTTTGGGGACTGCAGTGGGACGAAATTCCTGCGATACGGTGATAGAAGCTGGACAACAGAAATGACGATTTTTCGGGGTTCCGGGACTTTACTCGCTCGTCTTGATTCGCGTGTGTTAATTTCACGCTATAGCTGCGGCTATAGCCTATAGCTGCTGGTCACCACCACCAGCGAGGGCGCACATCTTTCTATTCTCGTTTTCGCGATTCGACTGAGCACACATCCACACGCACAACACACGACACACGGACACAGCCGCAACCACACACTGGTTAAAAAAATGATTGGCTTGAGTTCCGAACTTGCGTGCTTTTTACACTTTTCTCGGATTTCTGGTGGAGCGTTGCGTTCGCTAGGGCCTGGTGGTGCGGCAACGGGGTCAAAACATTATCGTACGGCACTTTTGGACGACAAAAAAAGGATCTAAATCACAAATATCAGCACATTTCCATTTTCTCGGTTGTAGGGATGTGAGCAATGTATCGCACTTTCAATGTATCGATATCGCAATAAATCGATTCTACATCGTTTCACAGTCTCCACTGCATGGTCAAACGTTTCCACTGGGTCTACATTGTTCCCTTCAATTTTTGCATTTATGGCAAACTTAATTTTTTAAATTTTAACGGTCATCAATTTAATGTAAAAATATTAATTAGACAGAAAAGGATTGACCCTAAATTTCGGTTTAAAGTTTAAATCAAAAACCATCTGCAATCTATGTCCTCTTGTATTTTTCCCGTTAATCTTAAGTTTAAACTTTTGTGGTTGAGAATATTTATGTTTCCTATATTGCTGGTGGTTTTCAAAAGCAGCAGCATAAAAGTTGTGCAACAAAGCATATACCATTCTTTGACTCATTTATTTTACATTCAAAAACTTATTTTAGAGCTAAGCTACAGCATAGTTATTGTAGTAAGAAAATAAGGACCTTGACGTTTGGAGCCTACTCCATCCATCCGCGTAAATCAACTAGGCAGACATTTATCAATGATTTTGTTACTTTCCTTTAGTTATCCTTTCTTTGTTATGGTTTTTAGTTATTTATAGTTATCGTCCATCTTGGTTTGGGCGTTGCGATCTCTAAGGTAATTAAATTTTGTCGCCCGTCTCTTCTTAGAAAACGATATTATAGTTGTTAACCAGCTTGTGGAGGTGCCTTTAAATTGGGTATAAAGTGAATTATTTGGGCCTTTGTCTCCTGCATTTTTATCAATATGGTGTGTTGTGTTATGAGTTAGTATGTGTGTTGGGTGTGTGAGTGTGAGGTTGTTTTTGGATGGAGGTGGAGTGCCTAGTGTATCTGAATGATGCCCGATTCCAGCAGCTTCATTATCTTGTCGGCGATGGCTGGATTCTGCAAGTGCCTGCAAAACAAAAAGGTTTATTATTAATTAAAATGTCATATTTGTTATTGGTTGTCAAGGGTATAAGAAGAGTATTTCGTTTGTCTTTTGTTTATCTTAATTTTTGTTTTCCAATTCCCACATTGATAAAGATGCAAGAAGATGTTCTGCCCTTTAAAAATGCAATCTATTAAAACGTACAATATTTTCTATGCGACCTTTCCCTTCTTATTCAGCTCTAAGCCTGCCACTGTTGAAAATGCTAATAAAATTCAACATTGAACCCGAAAGTTCTAGAAGTTTTCCGCCCAAAAACAAACCGAAATGCCTCACTGAGTCCTTAAATATTACTAAACAGTCGGCCGGAGGTACTCACTCTTTCACTGCATTGGGATCATTCTGCATCTGCTCGAGAATCATGCGCATGGCCGGGTCCTTGAGGATCTGCTGGATCTCTGGATCGGACATGGCATTCTTGAGCACCTCCTGTGGGTTCCGCTGGAAGTTCATCGAGCACTGGCGATAGCCCTCGACGGCCTCGGCGTTGTTGGGATCAAGCTCGAGGGCCTTCTGGTAGGCCGATTGAGCCTTGGAGGTCTGCTGCATGCCCTGCAGGATCTTGCCCTTGCGAATGTAGCCCTTGATGAACTTCTCGTCCAGCTTGATGCATGTCTCGCAGTCCTTCAGTCCCAGATCGAAGGCAGCCAGCTTGGTGTAGCAGGCAGCGCGATTGCTGTACAGTTTAGGATCATCGGGGTTGCGCTTGATAGCCTCGGAATAGTGCTTCACGGCGGTGCTATAGTCGCCCTTCTTGAAGAAATGGTTACCCTGCTCCTTTTCCTCCTCGGCCTTCTCCGGATTGATGTAGGCCTTACGTTCCTCCTCCTTGATCTTGGCCTCCACCTCGCTCAACGAGGTCTTGATCTCCGGCGTACGGTGCTCGGACATGGCCTTCTCGTAGTAGATCTTCGCCTGCTTGTAGTTCTCCAGCTTGCGATAGGTGTTGCCGATGCGAGCAAAGGACTTGGCTATCAGCTTGAAGTCGGAGCGAGTTTCGCGTCCCACCTCAATGCCCTTCTCGCACTGTTTGATGCACTCATCGTATTCCTTGCGCTCAAAGTGAACGGCGGCAATGTTATTGTAGAATGTAATGTCCGTGGGATCCTGGGCGATGGCAGCATGGTAGTGTTTGAGGGCCGTTTCGAACTCCTTCTTCTTGTACGCGGCATTGCCCAGCTCCTTCTCCTTCTTGGCAAAGTATTTCTTCTTCTCCTCCTCCGTCATGTCCTCCACCCGCGGCTCGGCGGGCTTTGCCGGCTCAGCGGGTTTCGAGGGGGGCGGCGACGGAGCACGCCTGTTGCGCGTCTGCTGCGGATCAATGTCCATGGGAATATCGCCCTGCGACTGCATGTAGCTGAGCACCGAGGCAGTTATGTCCTGCCGACCCTGCAGCAGTATGGCGTTCTGAGGATCGTACTTGAGACCTGCGAAACGGTGCCAAAGTGAGGTTAGGTAGCGGTGATTCATGGCTCACAGAGACTTACCCTCATTGTAGGCCTCGAAGGCCTTCATAAAGTCCTGCAGGCCGGCAGCGGCAGCCCCCTTGCGAGAGTAGCCCTTCGCCCAGGTCGGATTCAGTTCGATCGTTTTCTCTGCATCCGTCAACGCCGCCTGGAAATTGCCGGCCTTGGCATGAGCCGCCGAACGGTTGCTGTACAGCACATGGTTCTGGCCGTCCAGGCCGATAGCCTCTGTGTACGCCGCCACCGCCTCGTCGAACTTCTCGGCGTTCAGCGCCTGGTTGCCCTTCTCCTTGAGTTCGTTCACCTGCAGCAAAGCGCAAGGGTTAAGAAGTTTTGCACGTTGTCCCTTTGTTGCGCTTGACCCTCGGTCGCCGGGCACACTCACCTTGTCCATGTCTGCTGACAGAGCGTCTATCTGGTTGTTGTTCAGCGCTTAATTAAGTTTAATTCCCTGAAACACGCTGCGAACCCAGCAATGTGAAAATGTTAAAAAAAATGCCGACTTTTCTAGAAGCAATTGTTGGAAAAAAACATCAAGGGAAATTCGGCAGGTTTTTCTCTCAATCGCTACCTGGTCACAATGGCGTGCATGAGCTAACACTTAATTTATCGAAATGACGCGATAGTTTCAAAGGTGGCAACATTGTCGTCCAGCTGTGTTTCCTCTTTTGGCGGGAACTTTGCACTTAGCGAACTTTTGTTTACAATTTAGTTGATTTTCTAGCGGAGACTGAGAGGATTCCCACGATGGATCAGTATCCCGATGAGAACGAAGAGTTCGAGCTCCAGTACCAAGACGAGTTAGAGCTGCTGGACGATGTGCCGCACGAGATCAACGCCTACGATGGCCCGAGCACATCAAAGCAAGCAGCGGAGAAGCAGAAGGAAAACCGTGCTCCCGTGGGAGTTAAAGATGCCTCCAACTTCACACTCAGCTCCCCGCAACTTTCGCAGATCACCTTCGGAGCTAGCCAGTTGGAAGCTGTGGACGATGGTGGAGGCGGTGGAGGTGGCCACGTCAATAGGCGACTTTTCGGTACACCAAAAGGACCGCCGGCTGGCCGGGGCTGCTCCACACCCTTCCAACGTATGCCGGCCATACAGGAGCTGGAGAACACTCAGCTGACCAGCAGGGGATTCGACCAGGAGCCGCTGCTCAATGCAGCCGCCAAACAACTTCAAGATGTGGGCCTCAAGAATGTAAACAAGCGGCGCCTGGAACGTGATCTCTTTGGGGACATTGATGATCTCTTTCACGAATCGTACGAGGATCCCATGGTGAAGAAGGCCCGGACGGAGGAGCAAAGGGATAACGAGGCCATCGACAAGATCCTGGAATTGCGACGAAAAATGCGTGAATCCAGCAAGACTCTGCGAAAGGACGATGCTAGTCGCCTGCAGGCACTGCATGACTTCAAGATGCGTAACCTTTCCTATGAGATACCCAACTGGCCATTTCTGGCCGTTCAACGGAGCGATCTGGAGCGCATCTATGTGCGATTCCATTCAGAGGACTATGAGCAACGGCAGCTGGACATGCTCAGTGTGAGGGGTGCGTCGCCAGTGGTGGACAGTTTGCTGGGCGAAGCCAAAGAAAAGATATGGCAGGAGGCCAGGGAAATGGTAAGTCAGTAGAAGACATCGGCATCTCGACAGACTCTAAAAAATATATATACACGCAGGTTCGCCTTCGCTCAGCTTTCGATGCCGCCTCAGAGCCTGATATAACCTTGGTATCGGCCACTGACCACACGGAAACTGGACGCCTTTGGGTGGACAAGTATAAGCCCAGGAAATACATTGATCTGCTGTCCGACGAGATGACCAATCGAAGTCTGCTCTACTGGCTGAAGATGTGGGATAAAGTGGTGTTTGGCAAGGCCTTTCACAGCAAGCAGGAACAGGAACAGGCAGAGGGAGGCAGTGGCAGCGGTGGCGGCGGCGGTGGAGGAGCTAATAACCAGCTAAATAGTTTCAATAAGCGCACCGGCAAGTTCGAATCGAATGGGGGCTGGCGGCAAAGGAAATCCCGTCAAGCTCTGAATACAAATGTGGACGCCCTGGGTAGACCCATGCAAAAGGTGGCCCTGCTTTGTGGTCCGCCTGGCTTGGGTAAGACTACGTTGGCCCACACCATTGCCCGGCATGCGGGCTATAATGTTCGCGAGATTAATGCCTCGGACGATCGCAGCCCCGAGGCCTTCAAGCTGGCCTTGGAGAATGGCACGCAGATGTCGTCGGTGTTAAATCAGGATAAACGGCCAAACTGCATTGTTTTGGGTAAGTTATCATGAAAATGTTGAATTAAATCGGTATTTTAGAGATTATAAATGATAAATGCGTATCAAATGTAATCACTAAAACAAAGCCAAGTAAAAGATATTAATAACGATATCGTAACGTTTAATCACATCATATTTATCTTATTTAGATGAAATCGATGGAGCCCCGCGTCAATCCATCGAATATCTTGTCAAATTTGTCAATGACGGCATTTTCAACAAGGTAAAGGCCAAGGGAGCCAAGGCCGAGCACAATGTCCTAAGGCGTCCAATTATTTGCATTTGCAACGATGTCTATGATCCGGCGCTGCGTTCTTTGAGACAAGTTGCCTTTGTGGTTAGCTTTCCGCCCATTGATGCTGCGCGTTTAGCGGAAAGGTAACAGTATAATTTACATATAATATATGTAAATACTAAATATTGATTAATTATGAATTACAGATTGGTGAAGATTGCCCAAAGGGAACAGTTGAAAACGGATTTTGGTTCATTAATTGCCTTGGCGGAGAAATCTGGAAACGATGTCAGAAGTTGTATTTCATCCATGCAGTTCTTCAAGTAATTAAAAAGTTTCTTGAATTAATTTCTTAAATTTTAATATTATTATTAACCATTTCTTGGCACAGTGCACAAAAGCATAGCCTAACTCTGCAGGATGTGCTCAATAATAATTTAGGACAAAAGGATCGGCATCGGGGTCTTTTTGAGGTTTGGGAGGCCATTTTCCGGGTAGGTTTTTCAATTGACACACTTAATTATCTTAATTTACTGTACTATATTATGATGTCTCTTTTTTTTAACAGATAAAACGTCCTCGAAAGACGCTACAAACGGACAGCAACAAGGCCGATGAGCCCGTTCAAGTTACAATGACGAATATGTCGGTGACAACGCGAGTGCGCAATGTTTTGGATGTAGTGCACTCCAGTGGGGACTACGAAAGGTAACCACTTTAGTTATCAAAAGTTTATCTCTTTTATAAAATCATATTTTTATTCCATTTCCAGACTCACCCAAGGCGTCTATGAGAACTACTTGCAGCAGAAGATGCCCGATCCGAATTTTACGGGCGTTTGCGAGGCTCTCAAATGGTTCTGCTTTACGGATTCAGTGCAACATCAGATTGCGCGTCAGCAGAACTACAGTGTGTATCCCTATCTGCAGTATGGCTTTGTCGTTTGGCATTTGCTTTTCGCAACGTTAGCCTGGCCGAAAATTGCATTTCCCACGCGTGGCTTTGAGGTGAGTTTGAAGCAGCTTTTGGCAAAGAAAACGTTATTTCTTTTCATCGCCCAGGCGAGGCCTTCCTTTGAGGGAGTCTCATGATTTATGCAGGGCGTCATTAGCTGAGGCAAACATGCCCCATGCATAATCAACAGAATCAAGCCATGTAATTACTTGTCCATTATGTGCCTCAAATGCAATCACAAGATTAATGAGACTCCTGCATAGATTCCGCAAGTGTTTACCCTCTGCCTTCCTCTTTCAGTTTCAACAGAGGAGCACCAACCAAAGGAATATCTTTCAGGCCATGCGCAAAGGTGTCACCACCTCGGCATTTGGTGTGGGTCAGGGCAGGGTGCTATTGCTCGATACGGTGCCATTGCTCAAGAGGATTCTATCGCCGCAATTGCGCTCGGTGGCCGTGCAGTTGTTGTCACCAAAGTAAGGCTTAATTGCTACATATTTTCTAATGATTTTCCCTGATTTTTAACTCGCTTATTTATTTATTTTAGAGAGCAACAAGACCTGCGCCACACCATTGAGGTAATGGTTGATCTCGGCCTGACTTTTGTTCAGGTGAAAAATATGGAAGGCCATTATGTGTTTCAAACGGAGCCAGATTTGGATGCACTTAGTGCATTTCCTGGTGAGTTATATCGAACTTTATTTATATTATAGTTTTTGTACCAAAACCTTATTTAATTTATTCCTTCCATTTAGGCTATCCTGGTCTCACTCTTCCTTACTTTAGTCGCCAGCTCATTGCTCGCGAAGTGGACTTGGAGCGGATACGAAGAGCCGCACCTAAAGGTGGAAACCCATCCGCTGCAGTTCCTGCTGCCAAGAAAAAAACTACAGCCAGCGCTCAGCTGCCCAATCATTTGCAGACATTGAAGCCGAAACCCATTTCATCGGCGGCTAATGTGAGCAGTGCAGCGCCCAAGCAGCAGGTGAGTCTTGTGCAGCAACAAAGGAAATGCCAGGATTTGCATGCCTTGCATTTACTTAGCAGAGCAATTTATGTGCAAATTTTGTGGTAACTTGAAAAATCATCAACAAATAATGCGCATATGCTCATCCCCTAAAAATTACCTTCTCTTTTCTCGTTGTCCCTTTTTCTCGTTGGCAAAATCCTTGGAAAGCTAATAACCCATAAGGGGATTCCGGCGCCGGTGTATTGTCATTGGGGTCGTTATGTCGGGGATCAACGCAAACGAACATTTATTGCTTATCTTAAGCGAAAGCGAAGGCACACTTTATTGCTGGCTATTTCGCCAAGTATTTATTTTCTTTGGAGTTTTTTGTTGTTAAAGTTTATTTATTTTCTTAATTTTATATTATTTAAAGTTATTCAACCTTTTATTTTTAACGATTGGTTGTTTCTTTTCAGCTTACCAAGGACTTTTTTGGTCGAGTTACTCACAAATCAGTTTCATCCTCTCATAAAGATGAAGGTAAGTCTTTTATTTTTATTTTTGTTTTGAATTTTTTTTGTTAATCTGGAGCGTTTTTAAGGAAAAACGGATGCCATAGTGAAGAGCCCCATTTGGTATCGCTATAAGGAGGGCTTCAATAATGCCGTCCGCAAGGATGTACACCTACACGAGCTGCTCTAAACTTACTTAGATACCTTAGGTCTATAATTTTATTTATTAAAAAGATAATAAAAAGTACAACTCTAAGATGGGATAAATTATGAACTAGTTTTGGCCAAGAAATTCATTAAACGAAATTTTTAAATTGAAAAGTCAAAAAGTATTTATATTTTAAAAAAGGTTTAAAAACTTTAAAAACATTTTCCCTTATATATTTTTACTGGTTATTATCCTAAAATCTTGTTAAATGTGTTTGAAAATTAAATTATTGTATTCATTTAAAAGGGGTTTCTTCTTGTGTCTTTTTTATTATTTTAAAAATATTTATTTTGTTGTTTGTTCCCACTCCCCCAAACCATACCATATACCATATTATACTAAACTATATATATATATATATATTTATATATATAATATATAAGGGGGTCTATCATTACATTTCCTTATCTTGTTACCGAGTTTGATTCATCTCCCATGACGATGGCTCGTCTTATCGCCTTTACTCTCTGAGCTTGCGATGGGGTTTGAGCTCGCTCCTCGCATTGCCATTGCTTCGCTCACTTAGTTGCCCGCCGTCCGTCCAGATGCCACGATCTAAGCTATCATCGCCACCGACTGTGTTGGTGGTGCTGTTGTCACTAATCCTTCTCAAACACCACAATACAGATGCGTTGAGCTTACGCTCTAAAATGCCGGGTGAGTAAAGAGATTGGGCTTGGGGTGCCGCAGTAGTTAGGTTACCACTACTGATTTATATTCAGTATGATAATTCTAATATTTTTACAAAATAATAATGATATTCTATCTTACCAGCTATTTGCTATATGCCACCGCCACGTTCTGAGGGCATTTGCACCATCGAAATCGAGGGCTACTACTACGACTCGGCCGCCCTCGACTGTCTGCAGTATTCCGTTGGAGCTTGTCGCCTGACTCCTGGCCAGAGTTTCGGTAGCCAGGAGGACTGCGTTCGAACCTGTATTCGACCCGAGCGGAAATACAGTCACTCGTATGTGAACAAATAAGCTAAACAAAATAAATGTATAAATCAAGAAATGATGGAGTGAGTGGTTTCTATTAACACTCGACTCGGTTCGGCTCGGTGGGGATATCAGTGTCGGCGTCTGGGCTGAACTGCGGCAAACAAATTGCGTCGGAGCTCATCCTAATCTCGGTTTGCATGTCAATCATTCATCCGCCCCGTTGACCTGTGACGTAATTGTTATTATTTTGTCGCACTATCGAAACGTGCTGGACTATAAACTAAGTTAGTTGAACATTGAAGCTAGCCTACACTGTGCCATAATCAGAAAGGTGCTCTATGAAGAAAAGAGTCCTCTAGGTTAGTTACACAGCTGGATCGGTCTGTGAACTTGTTGGTATAAGTAGTTTTTCAGTTGTTACTTGTATTTAAATATGATTAAGTATAGATTTTGTTGTTGTTGATTACTTATGGTTATATATATGTACATGTATAAGAAGATTTTTAGTTGGTTTGTCCAAGTCCACACCTCTTTAAAATGAAGACTTATCATTGATGGATTAAATTAAATTGAAATATGTATTTTTATGTACACTGATTACGTAAACACTGTCCAAGATTTCATCTCCCTGAGTAATCAAACACTCCCATAGGTGATAACGTAATACATGTAATATATATGTAAAACTTCAAATATTGTTAAGAACTTAGCCCTAAGACCTCAATGTTTGACGCCATTGACGCAGATGTAAATGAATCTCATTAATGTTAATGTTTGTATATATATTTTTATTTATATATGTTTACGCATATACATATACTTTTTTGTTGAGGGCATTCGCTGTTCGTTAAGTATACGTCACGATGGCCTCATAATCGCGACGAATGCAAGCTCCGTTCCCTTCGTCCGCGGCCTTCTGCAACAGGCACTCGCCAGATTTAGCCGGAATCTCGGCGAAGGAGAACCAGCCGGAGAATCTTCATCATCATCGATTCCATATGAGAAATCACTGTGAGACTATGCCGATGTAGATGCCATTTAAAAGCCTTATCAGTCGATCACTGAGCTTATATTTGAAGAATTTCAGCAAATTAATATAAAATATACATGGAAATAATGAGTATAATTAATAATATTATTGGAAGAGTTGGAGAAAATGTAAGGACTTGGAAATGTTTAGGAAGATTACGAAAAGAGAAATGTAAAAAATGTAAAAGAATTATGAATGTTCGAGTTTAGAATTATATTTATATTATTAACATGAAATATGTTTTCCCCAGTGCAGATTTGTGTTCTCTGTGCAAAATCCGAATCAGCAGCAGAGCTATCGTCGACAGAGGCCTGATTACACATATAGCGTTCCTTTTGTTCGAGGCTTCCAGTCGAGTTCGCGACTCAACATTTAGTCAGTGGCTACCAAGTGTGCGGTGAACAAATTCACTGGGTTTTCTCGTTTTTCTGGCTTTTCTGGCTTTCTTTGCACTTATTTTTTCGGCTCCCAATTAAAATTTAAATATATATTTCCAAGAACTGGCGACAGACAAAGTCCAGCGAAGGGAAAACCGTCTATAATCTTCATAACGACATCGAAGCAGCTGCAACGAATCACTTTTTCGGCATTTGGCTCTTGCACCGCCGTTGAACTTTGGCGGGTATAATAAACTCATAAAATTCAAAAAATTAATAAAAAAAATACAAAGACAAGCAGACAGCAGATCGGCAGATCATCTAACATATACTAGACTGTGTGAAATCGGACACATTCCGTGTACTGCCTCATCTATATATGGCGACGAGCGGCTGCTGCGCATTTGCGATTGTCCTGAACCAGATTGACGACATCATCATCACCATCATCGGTGCCAGGGAGAAAGGCACAGCTGCAATACAAAGCTGACCAACTTGAGAAACGGTTCACAAATCTACGAAGATTCTGAGCAACTCCTATCCCTATTTTCCGAGAAAGTATCTAAAGTATTTCCAACCAAGATGTCGGCCCAATGTCAACTGAGAATGACGGTTCTGATCTGTGTGATTTTGGCCATGATCCAGGAGAAGCAGGTGCCCGTTGAGGCCACAGTTCGTGAGTATTAAATGAGTTTTAAACGGAAACTTAATAACAAAGTTCCTGGAAGCCTTTTTAGCTTTGGAATCCTAGCAAAAGATAATGCTTTTTTTGCTCATTAAAACATTATAATTAAAGTTAATTTTTATGTTGGCTTTTTGAATTTATTTTTGCATTTTTATCAATATTTAGTATGATATAATTTGTATTATAAATAAAGATTATTTGATTTATTTCATATAATTAAATTCAATTCATTTATATTTCATTTGTAATATTTATCAACACTTATAATAGAATTTTAGATTGTGGCTGATTTAAATATACATATTTGTTTTGTTGTTTAAAACTGTTTTATATACATGCCTAATAACTCGTACTTGTATTAAATATTAGGTAAAAATAGCAAATAAATTTCATAATAAAAATGAAGGGTCTGAAATCGCCATATTTTCATTTTTAAAATATTATTAACTTGTTATAAATTTTAATGTATTGCTGGAATTTTTAAATCTAATTCTGGTTTTGCTTTTAGGTGACCTCTGCCAGTCGGTGCCAAGCACAAGCAATGGCATTTGCATGCCCAGCACGGTGAATATTTACTACGATCCGGAAACGCAGAAATGTCGCTATATTGGGTGCAGCAACAAGAGGCACTTTCAGACCCTCGAGGACTGCGACAAGATCTGCAATAATGCGCGACACGTGAAACGCCGCAATCGGACAAAGGCCAATGAGACCACGCATTGAACATATTTACATATAAAATATAAAATTAAAACAAAAGAAAGAGGACTTTGTTGTTCATTTCACAAGAATATTGAGTAGTGATTAAGCTTGGAGCGTCTAAATGAATGATTTGAATGAAGTCAATTTTAGCTTAACTTAGGGTTTTGCCTTAAAAAGTTATTTAATTTTTTTGAAGACTTTCTTGTTTTCATATTCTTCCAACTTGCTTGAATTTAAATTGGATATACATTGTAAATACTTTTCTTAAAAAAGTTTCCTTGTTTTAATTTTAATCAGAAGTTACTAGACTTTTTGAAGCTCAAAACGTAAATGTAATTAAACTCCTAAAGATATAACTAGATGTTAGGAGCTATAAATAAAAACTCACCAAAATTTATTGACAAAAATATACATAAATTATAATTAAAGTTTGTTTATGAATGTAAATACGACACAGAAGTTTCACAATTTCTGCTTGATATTATATAAACGAATTTAAGCTGTTGACATTTTCAAATATCGCGACAGTTGAACTCGCACTCGGCTTTGGTGGTGAAGCGGTTATCGTTGCCCCCACATCCGCCGTAGATGAAGGGCTCGCAGTGCCGCTTGAGGGGATTGTAGGCGAAGCTCTCCACATGGCCAAAGCACCGCCCACTGATTGTCGGTTGAAGGCAAAGTTTTACTGCAAATTAAACTCACTATTTACTGATAATTCTAGGCTTTGAAATGTATCTAAGGACACATGTACCTCGCTTGGAGGCCGCGCCTGTTTCCTGCAGCAGCAGAAGAAGGCTAAGGAGCAGGAACCACTGCCATTTGTTAGCCGCCTTGGACATCTTGGGGAGTCCAATGGTTAGTCATCCACCTGCTGCTACACCTGCTCGATCAATCGACCGTCACGTTCTTGGGTTAACAACTCACTGAGCCCGCGGTAGCCCTGTCTCTCTGTCTGTGTTTACAAATGCCTTCAAATGCTCGAATACTCGTTTTATGTTTTCTGTTTCTGCCAATATTCAACATTGACCAAGTTAGCAGCCTTGTGGCCTGTAGCTTGGACCACAGCAACTACCGGATTACCTAATAACTAACCAAATTAGTCTGGTTTTCTTGGAGTTAATAATGTAATTATTTATATTGGATTTGTATATTTTTTTTAAATAAGTTTAGTCTTAAACAAGGATCATTATTAACATTTACATTGGCAAGTCTATAAAATAATTATTTCTCATTATTTTTTTCTTTAAATATATTAATATATATTTTCACATTGCATTATTCGTCCGATAAATCATATATATACCAGGAAATATAACTATAATTTTTGTGATTAATTGAAAATACTTCATATGAATATCTATGAAATCATTTTCTATATTTTTAGATATTTCAAAATTTAATTGAGCTTTTAATACACTTTTCTTATGAAATTCACTTTATCTTTGTCTTATTTTTAAGAAACTTAAAAGAGTATCTTCCACTCGGCGTAACACCCGTTTTTTTATAAAAAACACCGCTGGCGGAGATGACGTAAAAAGCACTTGCCAAAAGGCAACAACAAAAAACATGTTCCGCATATCAATGACAACAAAAACAACAAAGCCACGGCTCTGCCAATACTTAAACTCAAGTACCAAGTGCGATCGTGGTTGTGTGAATTGAAGATCAATGGAGCTAAGCGATTTCAATTTTATTTTCAATTTCAATTCAGATTCAATTTTAGTTTCAATCTTAGTTTTAATATAAGTTTCAATCTAAGTTTTAATCTTAGTTTTTTCGAGCCTATACTGGAACGATTTTCCTTGTATAATTTAAAGGTTATGTTGCTTAATATGGGTATTATTAAGCTTTAATAATTATTTAGTAATAGTTGATTTTTGAGAAAGAATATGAATAGCTAAATAGAACTTCGTTTTTAAGTTAATTTAATTTTATAAGCTACTATTCATAGCGTTTATCTTTCTAGTTTCCAAATTCCAAGTTTGGAATAAATGTATCTCGATTTCCAAGTAAGTTTTCCTTAACTGCAATCCCCTCTGCTCGTCACAAAATGAAGTAATTAAACGCAGCTGAAGAGCGAAGGACAATTAACGCCTGGCGCTCAATTATTTCAAGCAAATTAAACAGTTAACTGAATTGTCACCCCACAAAACACAGCGACACACCCACCTGACACATTTTGGCCATTCAATCAGGCCCGAAACATTCGACCCTCTCAAGCGTGTGTGTGTGTGTGGGCCAGAGCTAATGAATAAATAGCGAACGGCCCTTTGGACGATAGTCGTCCCCTCAAGTACCTCAGCATCGGAATCATACCATCATTACATCATCAACGCTGGGCGATAATTCAATTTGCACTATGAGCCCGACACCTGGACTTCGTTTCTTGGACTTGGCCGTCCGTGGGCATTCAGAAGTCCTAATGTGGCTCTCTAATTACAGATCTTTCCCCATTCCGTCCAGCGACTACAGCAGCAGCAGCACCACACACAATGCAATTTTAATGAGAGACCCACACACATAGTCCGGCGTGGCAATAATAATTATACCTGTCTCCATGGCCTTGACAGTGGCATTTGTTATGCAAAGTTGTTGCAGATAGGAATTCATGGGAGTAAAGTCTGCAGTTTTGGCTTTATTTAGGGTTCAATTTAGTACTAACACAGGGATTATTTTGTTACTGAGGTATGCATTTCATTATACCCTTGTGCTCATAAACCCTATATATTCTTAATCAGAAATAATAGGAATTAATAGGAAATCTAGCTAGGTTTTGAAATTTTCATTGGAAAATTTAAGATTTGAAACATAATAATTTGAAAAATCATAATACATCAATTTCAAATCGGAAAACATTTTTCTGTTTCATTCTGATTTCTCATCCATGTTCTGAACAACGTTTTTTTTCCGTTTTAAAAGTATATCAATATTTTGTATTACATATATTATATTAGAGGTGCTTTATTTCTCTTGCAAATAACACTTAAATGTATTTACTCCAAGCACTTGGCATCACACAGTTCTCCGGTCGTAAATCTATTTTTGTTGCCTTTACAGCCGCCATAATAAAAGAATTTACATTCATTTCTGCCAGGGTAGTAAGTAAAAGTTGGGATTGCAGCTTTGCAAGGACCAACAAAAGCAGGCTCTTCTCCACAAATTGCTAAACAAATGTTAGAATTATTAAACAATTGATAAAATCTCGGTAACTGGGGACTTACGATCTTTTAATCCTTTAACGAAACCAACTAGGATAAGTGGTACAAGCCATAGAATTAAGTTCTTCATGTTTTATTGGAAGTAATGGACCTTATACCTCGACGAGCTGCCAGCGAATAACTTAAGGTAGAAACGCAAAGAGTTTAATTTGAAGCAAATCTAATTAAGGCCCAAATCTGTGTCTAATTTTATATTTATATAACCCTACATTTAATTTATTCCAGGCTTTAAGCAATCACTGAGAAGAAAATAAATAAATAAATAAATATAATAAAACTCTTCAAGTAATGATTATTCGGAGATGTGAGACAGAAATCGTGACTGGGATTTAATGAATCCAACTCAGTGTGATCATTTTTCTAGAGCTTCTCTCTCTTTGTGATCTGATTGCTTGTATGTATGTATATAATATATATATATATATGTATATATGTATATTGAGGTAATTGTTCTCGCGCTCAACGGGTCGTATGCGCAATTTATAAGACTCACACATGGATGGGCAGAGAGAGAAAGAGTGAGCTCGTCGGCTCAAAAACAAAGTATAGAAATATATATATATATAAATATGGAATATACAACATTTTCCCCACAGTTCAGTTCACAATCGGCACAACGCTCAGTGTTATCTGTCTCCTCACACACGCTAAATGCCACCGCGAATGACCCAATTTCTGTGCCTCGCAGCACTTCTATTGCTGTGTCTTATGCAACTTACTCCGGCGGTAGCCACGCCCAACAACAACAATAATAAGCCAAAAGCCGTGGTCCAGGTACAGCCTGGAAATTCTGTAGGAAATAAGCCCACGATTGCAGCCACCACTATAAAGCCGCAGAGATTGCAGCCAGGTGAGTCCGCTTGGATGATCCGTATTAAAAAAGGCATTTTAAATAAATTAATATTAATTGGATGTACATTTATTTATGTATGCTTTTGGAAATACCCTCCAAATTACCCTTAAAATACCCTTTAACTGTTCAAAATTTCATTTACAGATCCCAAGTGCCTGCAACCTTTGGAGATAGGACCTTGTCGCATGAATTTGGAGAGATTCTACTATAACAAGGACACTAACTCCTGTGAGACCTTCAAATATGGCGGATGTCGCGGGAATGACAATCGATGGGGATTCCGGCAGACCTGCGAGGAGGCTTGCCTTCCCAAAAAGTGACCATAGATAGATTCTACTATGAAAATCTTTGTTATGCGAATTTAATTTAATGCTCAACGATTTATTTACAAAAAACATACTCTATATATAATGCAAATAAAACAATCTTGTTAAAATAAATTGATTTCGTTTAATTAAACTGTTTAATGCAAATTAAAACTATATCTTCCGATAATATATTATTACCTGCTCGAACTTTACATAGTAACTAGATAAATTATAATCGTTACTAGCTTATTTATTCCTCACATATTCAAATAAAAAATTATGATAATTAAGGGAAAGCTAGTCAAAGTTGGAAACAATATTTAAGTTACCCACGAACTGACCTATCTAACATTGTTTAAGCTAAAGCGGAACCTAAGTAAAAATAATAAAACTCTTTTAATTAACAAATTAAATGTTTTGATGCCAATTAAGTGATATGTCCGAAACGTGACTGGATTCTCTAAAATCGAATCGTTCAGTGCGGAAACATGCTGGAATATGATTTTTATAGACCTTTATAGAGGCATTTTTATGAATACATAGTTTGAGAGGTGCGTTGAACTGCAACGAAGGTTGGACAGTGCCAGGTGCCAGGTGATCATGATGATAATATAGACGTCACAGTGCCGTGATTTACCGAATCAGTTGGGCAAACATGGCGACGTCGCTCCGATAAATAGGGTACACAAAAAGAGGCACAAGTTTAGTGGGTAAAACCCGGGGCGAGAGTACGTGAGTTAGTCTGTGGGATCGGGAAGTATTTAAGCCGCGCTACCGCATAGAGCTGATATCATTCGTTTCTGCTCACTCAACGGCTTCGAAATGTGCTATAAATTTGGATTTACTATAGTCACCATCCTGCTTCTGGCGGGACTTTCCGGCTTCACCCATGGTGCACCCTCAGATGTGGTGGTGGAGAAGGCGCCCGAGGATCAGGGCGTTGCCAAGCCCCAGCAGGTGCCGGGCCCGGATGGGGACTTTAAGGTGCCGGAGGACTGTCACCAGCCCAAGGAGACGGGACGTTGTTTTGCCCTATTCTATCGCTACGCCTACAATGTGGATACCCAATCCTGCGAGGAGTTCGTCTATGGCGGATGTGCCGGCAACAAAAACAACTTCGAGTCCAAGGAGCAGTGCGAACAGGCCTGTCTGGGCAGATCCGTGGACTCCGCCATAACCACCACCGAGCAGGGCAGTGACGCAACCACCGAAACGAGCACTAAGGCTTAATTTTATTTATGTTATTTAATGTGTACTCTTTAGGATTATTTGTGATCAAAACTGAGACAAACATATTACATTTACAAATTGTTTGTTTTAATAAATTTATAAAAAATAATGAAACTGTCGTTAAGGCTTTATATTGGATTTATATGAATCATTTTAATTAGTAAAATAATCAAAATAAATCTTCCTCTATTTACATTTATTTCGAAAATATCTTTTATTGAGTTTATATGAAAAAGTAAATGTATTATATTAAATTATTATTAACTTTTTAAGAATCGCCTGTTTTCCCTTTAGGTAACAAATCAGCTTAAAAGTTCTGGAAAGTCCAGCTAATCTTGCCTGCAAATTAATCAGCATAACAAGTCCGAGTGCTTTAATTTATTACCATGTGCATATATAATATAGAAGTATATATGTTTGTGATTCCCAAAAACCATTTTTAATGGGTTCTTGGAAACATAGATAAGCTCCAGGAGGCAACAAGTACGTGAGGAAATCTGTGGGCATCAGCAAGTATTTAAGCCGCGATACTACATAGAGCTGATATTATTCTTTTCCGCTCACTCAACGGTCTGGAAATGTGCTATAAATTTGGGTTTACTATTATCACCATCCTGCTTCTGGCGGGACTCTCTGGCCTCACCCATGGTGCACCCTCGGGTGTGGGCCAAAATGGGGACTTCAAGGTGCCGGAGTACTGTCACCAGCCCACAAAGATGGGAGGCTGCTATGGCCAGCTATATCGCTATGCCTATAATGTGGAAACCCAATCCTGCGAGCATTTCTTCTATAGCGGCTGTTCCGGCAATAAGAACAACTTCGAGTCCAAGGAGCAGTGCGAAAAGTCCTGTCTGGGCAGATAGGTGGCCTCCAGCATCACGATCACCGAGCAGGACGGCAACGCGATCACCGAAACGAGCTCTAAGACTTAATTTTATTCAAGTAATTTAATGCAATGGATTATTTGTGATCAAAAACTGCCATAAAAACTTTATAATTACAAATTGTTTGGTTTGATTATTTTGTAAATAAACAATAAACAAATAAACAAATTAGCTTGATAATTATAATTCTTGGAAAATTGGAAAATCCCGCCTGCAAATTAATCACGATAACAAGCCGGAGAGCATTAATTTAGTACGTTCTTCGTATTACTTATATAGATTTGTTTGTGACCCCCACCACCTCGTCTCGAGTACACAAATAAAAAATCGTCTTGTCTATTTATTTACCAATTTCACGAGCACTTGTTAATGAACTGTGGGTTCATGAAAACATCGATAAGCTTCGGGAGAAGGCGGCGATTTGTAGTTCCCAAGCCGAGCAAACCAGCAGGTTAGCGTATATAATCCAGTGCTATTGTCTGATCAGTATTAGTCGTTCCACGACAGCTATAGAAATATCTACTGTGTTAAAATAACCAACAATCTTGATCAAAATGAAGTTCGTTGCTGCTGTCTGTGTGGTGGTGTTTGCTCTCCTGGGAGTTGCCTTCGGCCTCAAGGATCGTAAGTAGAAATTACTGGCAAAGGATTAAATTAAATTCTAATGCACTTTGTTGATCTCCATTAGCTGTCTGTGGATTGCCGGCAGGTGCCGACGGAAATGGTCTTATTAAGTGTGCTGCCTTTATACCAAAGTTCAGCTACTATGCCGATAGTAATTCCTGCAAGAGTTTCATTTACGGAGGCTGCGTGGGCAATGCTAACAGTTTCGGGACCTTGGAGGAGTGCGAGGCCAAGTGCAAGGAATAAATATACAAATCTTTGATATTTTATGAACCTTTTGAAATATAATATTTGATAATAAAATACTCTCAGCAAATAAAATGAGTGCTCAGTTTATTTGTTTTAATTTTTTTTAAATTTTTATTACAACAGAGATGATAATAACAGTTTTACTGTCAACTTCCGTCAGCTTTTCATTGCTCAAAATGCCAATTTAGAACTATAAAAAATATTTATCATACCTGAAAACTGGTATTTTATATATTTAAGGAAATGTCTGATGTGATTAGAATTTAATTTATGGTTTCAGCAGGTTGTAATTAGTTTATTTGTCAGCCATTTGAATTGACTTAATGTAATAATGCGAAGGTACTTAAATCCTGAGAATGCAATAACTTAAATACAATACCAAAGCCCCAGTGACTCTCTTCATGACTCATAAATACATAGTATAGCAAGTGAAATATGTATTTTGTAAAGCAATTGTGTCACGCTTTGAGTAATTATTGCGGGTTGTTTCGCTTTCAATATCATTAACGAAATCAAAATACAGTTTCAACATTTTGTTGGTAGTGTGCCTTTGTTTCTGCCATTTCATAATCTTTATAATGAGTACAACAAGGGGCTTTCCCTTCGCGTTGCAAACAATAAGTATGAGTTCTGGGAACCTAACAACGCCAGCCGGCAAAGGTAAATAAATAGCTGTGTTGGCCGGCTAACCGGTGCAAATATTTACATAAATCGGTGCTATTTTTTGTGGAGATTTCCCATCCATATTTACAATCGATTTACTATTTAAAACAAAACCAAGGTCTCTCCGATAAGCTCAAACCTCCATCCATTATAAACTGCCAGACACTGAGTGCTCAAGCATCAGTTTACTCTTGACTCTGTCAGCCGAAAGTTCTACAAAATATAATTCGAAATGAAGCTGCTGATTTTACTGGCTGTAGCCGTTGCTTTTGTGGCCAATTGTTGGGCTTTGAAAAATGGTATGTTTTGAATTTCTTTATTTAATCTATATCCCTGAATTATTGCGCTATTTTCTAGAAATCTGCGGCCTTTCTCATTCCCGCAATGGCGATGGTAAAATCTCCTGTGAAGCCTATATACCCAGCTGGACATATGATTCGAATAATAGGGAGTGCATCAAATTTATCTACGGTGGCTGCGGCGGCAATGACAATCGTTTTGACTCAAAAGAAAATTGTGAAAAGCAGTGTTTGGAATAGAACAAAATATTGTTAATCCGGAAACTTAATAAAAATGAATTAATACATCTAAAAGTTTTAGAATTAATACGCTTTTTTATGCTGCGTTCACTAAAGTGCATATTAAATATTAAATATTAAATATATTTAAAATTGGTAAAATAAAACTCTAATAGAAAAAGAATTTTAGGCCAGAAATGGTTTAGCAAATAGAAATTCCCTATAAAAAACCAAAATTAAAGAAAAACCAATTTCGAACTTTTTTGTTTTAGTTTATAAATTTAATTAAATACGCTTCTAATGCCAAATCGAGCAGAACAGTATGTTAGCGTATATAATCCAGTGATATTTTTGTCAAATCAGCATTACTATTTCCACGGCAGCTGTAGGAATATCTATTGTGTTCAAACAACCAACAATCTTGATCAAAATGAAGTTCTTTGCTGTTGTCTGTATGTTGGTGTTTGCTCTCCTGGCAGTTGTATTCGGCCTCAAGGATCGTGAGTAGAGATTACATATTTGAAAGTGATTAAATTATATTAAAATATAATGTTTGATCTGCATTAGCTGTCTGTGGCCAACCGCCAGAAAACACTGGTGTTTGTTTGGCAGCCTTTCGTAAGTACAGCTACCATGCCGATAGTAATTCCTGTCGGGAATTTATTTATGGCGGCTGCGGTGGCAATGACAACAGATTCGAAACCTTGGAGGATTGTGAGAAAAGGTGCAAGGAATAAATGAAAAATTATGCTGTCTTCGATATTTTTTAAATCTTTGGAGTAAAATATTCGATAACAAAATGACTCATCAAATAACATGATTGACCAGTTTATTTGTTATAATTTGTTTTAATTGTTTTACGACAGAGCTTGTTATTGCAGTTTTACTTCCATCTTCCACCATATTTTAACTATCCAAAATGCAAATTAAAATTAAAAACTAAAACTATTCTGCAAAAATGGAGTTTTATTTTTTTAAGGAATTATCAGATGTGTAAAATGTTATTAGAATTTTAAGTTTTGTTTCAACAGGTTGTAATTAATTAATTTGTAAGCCATTTCAAATTATAACATTTATAATTATAATTATAATAGCTTAAAAACCCAAACCCCAATGACTCTTTTCGTGACTTATAATATAGCAAGTGAAATATATATTCTTGAAAATCAATTTCGTCATGCTTTAAGTAATTATTGCTGGTTGTTTCCCCTTTAATATCATTAAAAAACTCAAAATACAGTTTTCACACTTTTTTGGTCGTTTGGTCTTTGTGTCTGTTATATAATAAACAACAAGTCGACTACGACACGTATGAGTTTTGGAAACTCAACAAAACAAGTCGGCAAATGTATTAAAATAACTATATTTTCCGGTAAACCGGCACAAATATTTATAAAAATCGTAGTTTTTGTGGAAATTTCCCATCTATATTTATCATCGATTTACTATTTAAATCAACACCAAGGTCTCTCCGATAAGCTTAGAACTCCATCCATTATAAACTGCCATTAAAGTGATGTTTGGAATCAAAGGAAATATAGTAATATTACCTTTAGCAATATAGAGTACTAGAACTTTATAAAAGTATATGAATGTACATATAAAAACATATATTCTAATACTAAAAAAAAACTACGTTATTCCTGTCATTATCTTTCAAGGTTTGTTTAGACTTGATGTCAAAAAATACAAGCCTTATTGACCTTATTAATCTCGTCTTGTGATTGTGTTTGACAGAATTTAATATTATTTTACAAACATTTGTATTATTTCAAAATTATTATTATAAATCTAGCAATTTTTATAGATAAATTAAGACAATCTATATAAACACTAAAAATAAATATAATATAATAAATAAATAAATATAAATAAAAAGAATAAAAGGTCTGTGGCTTGCCTTTGTGTATAAAATCTAAGTCCAGCTGCGTGTGAATGTCAAAAAAAAAATGAAGCTAACTTCAGGAAGCCGAAGTTTAAATACTCTAGCAGTTTGCAAATGAATCAATAGATCAAGACTCCTTTATTAACTGGTGCCTATTAATTTAGCCAATTAGAGCTCGTATAAAACATAAATATATTTTAATCAGACCACGAAAAGAATGTAAATTTATATAAATAATTTTTTTTGTCAGTTTACAGCTTTTTTTCTTGAAAATGAAAACACTGGTTACACCAGTGCGTATGCGTAATATTTGGTACTACGTTGTATGTATTTCTAAAACAAAATTAATAGTCTACATAGTTAATTTTTTATTTCCACAAGCTGAACTTTGGGTCACATGCACCTCTCTTATCATCTCAGCAAACTTTCTTCCCTCTCAGCAAGACGTCACACTCCAGTGACAGTGTTAGATAAGATAGTGACCATTCTGTCCATCTGGACATCTATATGTACTCCCCTATAAAATGATGATGTGGCCAAGAACCGACATTCAGAGTTCCGTTGGAGTTTTGCTGAAGAAGAAATGAAGTATCTGGGAATCGCCGCTGCCATTGCCTTGCTGCTGACACTCTCCGCCAGCCGAGTGCCAGCCAAGCCTGGTAAGTAAGCAGTTTGAAATACAAAATCTATCCTGGATAGGAATCTATATGTATATAAACCCCTCTTCCCCCAGAGATGTGCAGCCAAAAGCCTGCGATGGCGGGTATGGAACAGGACACGGCTTCCTGCATGGCCTTCATGCCGGCCTGGACCTATGATGTCACCAAGAACGCCTGCTCCGAGTTCATTTACGGCGGCTGCGGTGGTAATTCAAATCAGTTCTCCTCCCAAATTGAGTGCGAAAAGGCCTGCAAGGACTGAAGCAATCGGGAAAACCCTACTCAGAAATAAAAACAAAACAGTTTGATAACCCAAAGAGCCAAACAAACAAACAAACCGGCTACCCAGCCGTTGGTTTTGCAAAAATGTAAACTAAAAAAATTGCGAAATAAAAACAAAATAAACTTCTTTATAGTTCCCAAGGTTTGTTGTTGTTGTCACTGTTCAAAATGCAAAAAAAAAAGATAAATATATACACACAGCTCAAACAATAATCGCGCTTTTGACCCTCATCGGTGGCGATGATAAGGGATCCGGTTTTGGGCCTATATAATGCTCGAAGCATCTGCGATCGGTGCTCAGTTTTGTTTTGGTCAAACAGTCAGTCAGTCGTCGTATCTGAAATCTCAATATAAAATCAATATAAAACCATAAAATCAATATGAAATACTTTGCGGTCTTTGCTCTATTTTGCTGCCTGATGGGCGTTGCTTTGGCCCAGCTTAAGAGTCGTGAGTATTTGGGAAATAAATACATATAAAAATTGGATTTTATAATCCAACTTGGAGACAAAACTAAGACAAGTACTTTAAGATTATTTCGAGTTCGATTTCAAAAAATTAACTTCCATGAATCTGAGTTAGAATATAATTCAAAAATAAATTTAATAAAAAGTTCATATTATCAAGAGCTCAAAAGTTAATTAATCATATTTATTAATTTTTTAAATATATAAATAAGATTTTGATTTAAATATGGAATGCGGATTAATTGATTTGATTTCCTTATATGCGTTAAAGTTTCCTCTCGTTAACTATAAATTATCAAAACCTAATTTAATTTTTTTTAGCAAACTGTGGAGAGGAGTTTGGAGTTGCGGGAGGACCCTGCCGTGGCCGGATCCAGAAATTTACATACAGGCGGGACACAAACGAGTGCGTAGACTTCTATTATAATGGCTGCCAAGGAAACTCCAATAATTTCAACACTAAAAAGGAATGCGAGCAGGCCTGCAAACTGTAAAACTAATAAAATAATCCAAATGAATATGTTATAAATAAAATTGCAGTTTTTGTTATCCTAAAGTGATCATCTTTATTGTTTTCTTTATTAACTCGTTTAAATTTAAGTTATGTTGGTTGTGGCGCTTACTGTAGTTATTAGTGTCCGATTCAGTTTGTGATTAGGCTAGGCTATATATATACTATATATTTGTTAGCTATCTCTATTTATATGTTGTGTGTTTATTATTTCTTTATATATGTATTTGTTATTAGTTTTTTGTATATACTGTTCATATGCATACGAGTGTTAATTGATATTTTTCTTTATTTGAATCGTCTTCGTCTGCTTTTGCTGATTAAGTTCAGTTAGATCAGGGGTTATCTTTGCCGTTTTTTTTCTTCACCCTGGCTCTTATCATCTCTCACTAACTAAATATTTCTAATACAATATATATTATTTTAAAGTGCTGTCTTTTTTTTAGTTTTCCTTTTTTCTTGGTTGTTTATGGTACTTTTTACTTGGTTAACTTAAAGTTAAACTTAGGTTAAGGTTATTTAATTATGTTTTAAATGTGTATTTTTACAGGCTGGTGTAGAATATTTATTTTCACAGATTTTTGGGATTGCTTGTTTGGGAAATATTTATATGAAAATGTAAGCCATTTTGTAAATAAAATTAAAACTCGATTTTAGTCAAAAGAAATCCCATGTAAGAGAAGGTTAAAATTTAGAAGGTAGCCTGGATTTTTCATCACTTTCAGCTCGATAGTGAGAGCTATTATTACTTTAATTAATTGGCATTTAAATTTGATTTAAAAATCTGCAATTTTTTTTAATGAAAATTAATCTGTGAAATTAAATACCAAATGAAGACATCTTTTAATTTGAATTGCACGAATTCGCCCCTAATTAAAATGATTCACTTTTGGTTGCCACCCCCGCCGTTGCATTGCCATTCAGGGCACTGGCTGAGCCTGCTCCTTGGACACCTGGCGAATCTTCAGCTCCTGCCACGCCCCCCGAAGCCTGCTGGGTGGGAGTGGTGGGTGGCGAGAGTGTGGCATGCTGCTGCTGCTGTTGCTGCAGCTGTAGCTGCTGCTGTTGCTGTTGATATGCCACCGCCGATTCAGCCAGATCCAAGAGAGCCGCCGATGAGCTACCGCTGGACATGGAAACACCTCCCGATCCTGGGCCCAGGCCGTTCATCGTCATATCCTGAGCTTCGTGCTTCATCCGCAGCGTATTGTTGTTATTGTGATTAACCCCATGCTGCCCCAGGGCCGGGTGATGATGGGCAAAGGAGAGCGGCGGCAGGTGGAGTCCCGGAAAGGCCAAACCCGCGGCAGCCGCTGCATGCAGCGATTGGAGCAGTGCAGCGGAATGCTCCTGTGCCTTCCGGCGCAGTTCGGCCACCGAATTGGAGCGGGGATCATGGCCGGAACCCTGGCCGGAGGACTTGGGAGATTCCGGCGAACTGGCTGCCGAGCTGCTGCTCACTGGTATGCTCAGTGGGGCCACCACCGAGGAGGATGAGGAGGAGCTGTGGGGCGGCGGCGGTTTCAGGGAGCAGCAAGAGCACAGGCTCTGGAAGGGTGAAACACCTGAAAACATAAAATATAAACGATAAAGGTTTATTTTATATGCTTTCAATTAGCAATTTCAAATATTTAATATTTAATTTCTTCAAAATTAACTTTATTCTGATGCCTAAAGCTCTTTAAACCAATATAGCGGAGAGAAATGCAAATAAGAAATATAAATTTGCTTAATTTAATTAGTTTTGTATTTAAAAATGTACTTTCCAGTTATTTGGTAATCTATTTTATGAGATTTACATTCTAAATAAATAATATTGATACGAAATTGATTTTAGCAGCTGCTGCTCCGCCTCGGCAGTTAATTTGATTAGATGAAAGTGATTTGGTTTGATTTTCGTGATTGATTTCAGATTGATTGATTGATGGCACCCACCTTTGAGGCCTGGAAATAGCGGCTGATGACTGAACTGGGCGGCCAGGTGTGGCGGCAGGAAGAGCGGCGGATGATTGGCGCTGCGCTGGGCCGCCGCAGCAGCCGCGGCAGCTGCCACGGCGCTTTGCTCGCTGAGAACGGGACGAAAGCCGCAGTTGCTGGAAATAGAAAGGAAAATTCCACTCAATTAAATTTGAATTGTCAAGGAAATATAATCTCAACAAGCTGTTTTCATATGAAATTTATTTATTAACAAATTTTATGTATTAAACTTAATTCTTTGCAATATTGAAATATCACCTTTAGGGATATCGATCTAATTGTAAAATTGATTTCATTTATTAAACAAATTCCTCAATCTACCCTCGTCTTGCTGTCACTGGACTGCATTAACACTGACTGACTTACACCAACTGCTTTGCATTTTCGCTTCCACGCGCACATTAAACGCAATACAAATTCGAAAGGGAAAAAAAATAAAAAAATAAACAGCAAACATTGAAAACACACAGCAAAACAACAACAAACGGGGTCTTAATTAACGCTTAATTGAAATAAATTAAAACATTTTTATGCGTAATTGCATTATTATTAATAAACCTAAATATTTTGTATAAGCGCGCAACTCAGCACGAGGGAAAAGGGAATAATCAACACCCAGTTGTCATTTTTGTGAGCGTTTTTTTTTAATTGAATGAAATATTAGTCGCATGTCAAGGCAAATGAGAGTAAAAAAAACTCACGCACCCGTTCTGCCACCAATAAAAAGCATTTAATGCAATTTAAAAATTTTAATTGATAAGTGAGCCCAACAACGTTTCGTGGAAATGAATAAATTTCTATGACTCGCCTATATGTATATGTGTATAATCCCCATTAATAAAATTATGGAGTATTATGTTCTATACTGTAACTTTTTATTAGAAATAATTGCGTTTAATCAACACGAGTGCAAAAAAAAAACTGGAGCCAAAAAATGTTAATTTCCATTTGTTCAAATTTACATTAAGCCCACGGCTATCTCGTGAAATGTGTCTAAAATTTAATAATTTTAGGAGAATGTGGGGGTTGCTGTGGTCATAACACCAAAATCCCAGGCTTTGCCGAAAATGCTAATCGAGTTGGGAAATTCGGGAGGGGAAAATGCGACAGGAGGACCTCGCGAATGGCGACCACAGGACCACAAACGTCGCGGCCGCTGTCGCTTTTAATTCTCCTCGCGTTTCACTTTTTATTCTGAAATCATTTTTCCAGTCCCAGTGCCAGTTTGCCCCACCCCCCCCCAACGTTTTCCTAAGCTCTTCGCCACCCACAATTTGCCGTGATTTTTCCGAGGTTTTCTCGCTTTCACTGTCTCCTTTTGATTCTTTTTCCTCTGTCGGTAGTTGGAGAATGCAAAGCGTTTTTGGGCCGCTTGAAACGGAATTTTTAATGCAAAAGTCGCTTAGCTTTTTTGGGGAATTTTTATTTCTTATAATGAATAGATAAATTTCCGAATTTTCTATAAAAATTATTTTAAAATAGTAATGGTTTTCCGTTTATAAATTCTTACATTTTGTAATAATTGAATTTTTTATTAAATAGACTCAGATTTAATTTGTTATTATTGCTGTCTAACTATCATAACCTAATCTTGTCGAAAAATTATAAGTTCAATGCTTTCACAGTGAGAAGTTAGTTTGTTTTTTAATTTAAGAATTTCAGATGTTATAAATTAATAAAGTTGATAATTAAATATTAAAAATTGACTACCTAAAAATCTATTAACCAATCCACCTTTATTTGGGAATACCGTATTGAAATATTTACCTTTTCCCAACACCTTAATTTTATTTTAAAAAAATATTTAATACTATTTCTGTTCTCTATCCCAGTTTTGAAGTGAAAGCCCAACGTTTGCCATCCAGATGTACTCGCTCCTGGCCCCTAATTAAGCTCGGAGCCAAAAAAGCAAAAGTCCAAGCGGCAAAAACGAGATGAGAAAAACTCAAACAACAACAACGAAGGCAAACACTGGGGCGCAGACGAACCCCTCCCCCCATACCCCTCCCTTCTCTAGTTACGAAAAAAGCAGTAAACTTAAATGTTTGCGTATAATTAAGCACTCATCCTTTGGTCGTAATTAAATTTTGCATGTGCACATCCAACAGATAGAGATGCCTCGGACCCGAGTCTCTACAGCTTGGGGCTGTCCCCCCTTTTTCTCCCTCCCTCTCTTACTCTTTTTCACCCTTAGAAAACCCCTTCTCCCTCTGTAGTTGCATCCCTTTTCCGCTAGTAAAGGCCTTCCCTTTCGCTCGTGTTTTGGGGACTGGCAAAAATATGATGATTGCCATAGGCGACATTAGCAGCAGTGGGAAAAATGGGAAGATTTTGGAGTCATAAAAGTTGAATCATTATGAAACTTAAATTATTAATATTCTTCTATATAAAATGAAAAAACAAAATGAAAACATAATGAAATAAATTACTATAAACAGTTTAACAAAAATTGTTTGGGGTTTTAAATATCTTTCAAAGATGCCTAATAGTTTTGTTTTTAACTCTTTTTATTCATTTTATGAAATAACTACATTTAAAGAAATATTATCATTAAAAAAAATAATATATTAATAAAATATTACATAAAATTCTATAAATTAATTCTCCGCGTGCTTAACAGACTGGGAATAAGAGGCGTTGCGATGTCCCACGCCCACTTGACTGTCGCCGCCTTAATTGCTATACTCATAGACCCCCCTTCTCCCCCCCCTTATGCCCCTTCGTTCCTCACTCTCTCTAATTAAGACATTCACAAGCTCGAGTGTTGTCGTTGAGCTCGTTAGTTAGTACATAACTTTTCCTTTAGGCAGCCTGCCAGAATCTCGTCTGAAGAGAATGAAATGTGAGTGTGCCTTAGCTCTCAGTCAGTCAATGTCAATCTTGGAATCTGGAAGTCTTGGGGGCGGCTCTCCACCTTGAGTTTTGCCGCAAAAGTTTTTCTTAAAATTTTCGCACTTTTCCCAGATTGCATTTAGCGTAAGGATAAAGTTTTTCCCCAAACGCGTGACATGCACATGGAAAGGCTGCTTGCTACCCAAGCCTTTCCTTCGTTTTCGGGGAGTGTAATTAGTCGGGCAAACATTTTAATGCTTTACGCAATTCTAACAAATTAAACTCGAGCAATCAACACCTACACAGGCTAAGCTCTCTTGGCCCCACAGCCTTTGGGCCCACACGTACATTTCCCCCCACACACACACACACACACAAGTCAAACTTAATTTCCGCAAAACGTATATTTTTTCCACGAAACTGGCAAACTTTTCTGGCTTTTCCCGTACTCCTCCGCATAATGCTTATTATATTAAGGCTGCCGCCCGAAAAGTTAGTCGGAGCGATGAGGGTGGGCGGGGAAAATGCCCGGAGGCAGCTTATTTTAATTGCATGATGAATATTAAAATATTTGCTTAATTTATTATTCAAGCATTTCGCATTCGTGGGCGTACACAGAGATGCACACCTGATTACCGGTGTGTACATAAGTGGGGGGAGGGGGCTGCTTATGTTCAGGTATTTTCGGGGCATACATATTTAGTTATTTGCGCATAAAGTATCTATATCTGTATCCGCGGCAGGCAAGGTGTAGAGGGGAGGGGAGTGGGGACCAGGGACCAGGGAGATTTTGGGGCTCGCCGACGGGTATTCAATTAACATTTTTGAACTGCAAAGTTATTCCAGCGAATGATTATGGGTTTTAGTTGATGGGAGATGCGGAAAGTGATATTTATGAAGGGGTTTAGGGATTAGATTTTTTAGAAATATGTTGGCTAATAATTCAAGAAAATTAGATATCTCTAAAGGGGATGTGTTTATTATAATTTAAAAGTATATTTTCTAGGAAAGTCTCCCTTAATTAATTAAGTATATAATATAAATCTAATACAGTTTACTTATTTGTGCATTTATATTATTTAAATAAATTATATAAGTATTATATTTCAATCAAAAAGAAACTAGTAATAAATTAAAGAAAATTTACTGCTTGATTTGTGTGCAATTAAAAATATTATTTTAACATAAGATATTCCCTGCTTTATAGGGTTTTGTATTTTTACTTATTTTGCTCTTCACATTTTAAGTATCGACCTTTTAATATAAACTTCACTTAACTGGCTTTGGGGTTCGTTGCATAATTCGTATAATTTGGCCTCGAAACTCGAAACTCGTTCCTCTGGAGGAGCCGCTCCTCTTGCGTCACAAGTGCGAATTTAGTGCTCAATAATTATTTATTTATTTTGCATGAAATATGTAAGCAAGATGAAGGGGAAAAAATCAGATATCTCTCTTTGCCTTTATGTGAGTGCCTGACTAATGCGATGATAAATGCTTGCGATGAAACGCTTCAGTTCAGATCAAGATGCTCCCAAGGACATCCGTTCTAAGGGAATTTGAATAACAATATCTCTCAGAGGGAGGGGGAAAGGGGGGTTGGGTTTGTCACACACACACACACACACACGAATTGTGAGTGCTCGAAATTTGCAATTGATTTGGTCAACCGTTACAACAGCAAACAGCGGGGCATCCAGGGCCATGATTCAGCAGTGGCAAACGCGTGCCCCGGTGCCCAGTGGGATGTCGTCCCAGTCCCAGTCCCAATCCCTGGCTCCTTGGATCTGATTCTGAAACCGATTCTGATTGCGATTCCGATTCCCTGCCATTATGTCTCTGCCGGATTGCCGGTCCATTTTTTGTATATTATTGTGGTGTAATGTGTGTGTTGTCCCGGCGCGTTGACATGTGAGCCCTTGGCGCGCCCTGAGTCCCTTTATCCTCGCCCTCCCATGGCCTCTTTGCCGGCTGACGATGATGAGACCGCCCACTGGAATATATATATATAATAGTACCAGGGCGAGTCCTTAAAAAAGAGCGTCCTCCGCGAATGGATGGATGGATGGTTGGATGTGGTGTAGTGGCGGCATATGGTCTCGTCCTTGGAACGACAAACGACAAAACAAAACACCCTCGTTTACGCCCAATTTAATTTTCAAGTAGCTGGCTTTTTTATGGCCTTGTGGCCAGGACTTTTTTTGAATTTCAAATCAGAGTAGCAAATGGAATAGCAGAGTTAATAATCTCTATGAATTCGAAATGAAGGCATATCTTATGAGATAGAAATAAGGCACGAATGAGATATATAATGGCAATGGATAAGATAATGTTTGAATTGGCTAAAGGAATATAGAAGGAAATTCAGGATTTCTGGGAAATAGTTATTATATAAATAGAAGTTTATTAAAAACATGTATTTTACTGAAGAATAAATTATACATCAAAGGGTAATGGTAAAAATATATTTATTAAACAACAGGGAATAATCTTCATGATTTTGTTATTTTAAAACAAAGAAATTTAAGAAGATTGCAATAAAAAATATTTATTTTCACCCTGATTTTTTCTCTTTATAAATTATAACAAATAGTAATAAATAACAATTATCATACATAATAACATTAGAAAGAAACAGAAATTAAATACCAACAAAGCTCTCTTTATATTACAGGAATCATTTCATTTAGAAAACATCTCAAATATATAAATAAATATTCATTGGTAAATGAAATATCCAAGTTCATTTAGAACTAAGCCAATTATTGAAACTACTGCTGGGAATATCCATGTCAGAACACTGTGTCGCCCTCCAGGCTGCCAGGTCCGAGCGATTATAAACCCAAACGATCTGCTAATTGCCTGCGTGTCATTAAGCTTCCACTTACAAAAGGAATTAGACAAACAAACAATAAAATTTATGGCAAGTGTCGCATTTTGTCATCAACAACTGGCAGGAAAATAAAATAAATATAAAAAGGAGAAGCAACAACCCCTGGCTGCGAATTTCCACCAGCAAATATTTACACAAATCCGGCAGGGCGAGAGATTGCGACAAAATGCCACCCCTAAGTGGGCAGTGCCACTCTTGTCATCTCTCTCGGTTTTATTCCCTTGATTTTTCTTTCTTATATATATACATATATATATTTCTTTTTGGTGACGATGACTAAATTAGTCCTTGATTGCGGGGATAAAATGTCAGGAGTGGGGGAATCCGGGGCCAGACAATGACCACAATGAGAGCAGTAATGACATTAGATGACTACTCAGATCCTTTATTTTTCAACGATTTTCAAGGCTTTCACTGAGGGAAATTGTACAAAATAAAATGTAAATCCCCTAGAAAATATATAGGTGTACAAAATTTATATTTAATAAATTATTTTTAACTGTTTCCCATTGCTTCTAATTTTTTATAATTAAAATACCTTTCCTAATATTTTCACAAACTAAAATCTGGAATATTTTCATCGCGTTTTCAAGGGAAATTATTTTTCCAAGTGCCCTCTTATCCCATTGACTCCTGCGGTGCTCATCTCTTGATTTTCTTTCTCTCGTTTCGGAGAGATTTTCCTACCGACTCACGGGTTATTGAACAGGCGTGCGCAGCGGAAGGCGTTCGACTTAATGTTTTGGATGGAAAACGTTTAAATTCCATTGGCGCACTTCCGGTCAGCGGATGTCGTGTGCGCCAGCGGAAACATTAAGAGAGCAGTGTCTGCTCCCGCTCCCTCAGTTCTTTTTTTGTTTTTCCGTCCAATCCCCGATTCCAGCTAATGATGCTGGCCCATCATCGATATGGCGGACACGTGCTCCCAATGGGTGACCAGTGTCTAATCATTCAGGGGCATTGCCTCTGTCGAGAAGGATATATATATGTATTTTCTATATATTATATATATTTCTGCTAAATGACAAAGGCCATTTTTTTTGTTAATATTTAGATTCTTCTACTAAACAAATTTATTTGTATTATTTATGTTTAATTTTAAGGAAAATAGATTAGCTTTGAAATAAATAAACTTCAGATTTATATTTATTCTATTAAATCAGATTATAGTAATTATACGTTTTTTTAAGAAGTTTATTATTATTTATCAAAGAAAATTTAATTCTTGAAATCGAAATATTATATATTTTGTCTATTATATTGCTTTAATTTTTTGATTTGTGTTATTGTTTGCATTTGTTCCCTTCAACTTTTAGTTTTTAGGCAAAAATTGAGTCCAATCTCAAGTTGTGGTTACCGTGAATTTTAGTTTTTATTTTAATTAAACTAATTTATTTTAATTATGCTTGAAAATAGACTCACCTATCGCTGGCACCACCTCCGCCACCGCCAAAGCTTCCAAAGATGTGACTCCCAAAGGCCGCCGCCGCTGCTGCCGAGGAGTGTGGCATCTGCGGCAACTGCGGGGCATGCGGCGTGGTGGGCGTCGGCGTGGATGAGGCCGAGTTGTTCGAGGAGGTGGTCGTCGCCATCCTGGAGCCGGTGGTCAGTGACATGGGTCCGCCCACCTCGATGGGTGAGTCAGTGTTGCGCGAGTTCGAGGGGCTGCTGGGCGGCCCACTTTGACCTGCTCCGCCACATCCTCCTCCTGCGCCACTGGCGAGTGGCGTGTGGTCCCGCTCCCGATCCCGGAGGCCGGATGGTGACGGAGAACCTGCACTAATCGAGCCCAGCGACTGGGAGGCGGAGTGCGGTGTGGTGGTCAGTTGATTGGAGGACAACGGTCGCTCATTGTCGCTGGAATCCAAATGCAGACCGCCGCCAGGACTGCGTGAGTGGGAAAGGGAATGCGAATGGGAGTGGGCAAGCGAGTGGTGGTGTTGCTGCTGCTGTTGCTGCTCCAAGGACCCACCATTGGTCAGCAACGGACTGTGCGAACGCTGGCGTGGCGGCAGATCATCCATATCATCATCTATCTCGCCGGTGATGTCTGGCGAGGATTCGCGGGAGTCATGGAGCTGAAGGAAAATTAGAAAAATAAACAAGATATTATTTATTTGAATTATATTGCAAATATAGTATTATTTTTTGGTTATCCTTCTTACCTTGTCCAAGGAGCTGGTGCTCTCGCCATTCTCCCGCTTGCGTTGCTCATCCTTGAGCCGCTCTGCCTTGCGCCACTTGGCCCTGCGGTTCTGGAACCAGACCTGCGGACGAGGATGATGGGAAGCCAGAATGAAATTGAGAAAGTTTTTGGCAAAAATTGCCTTGATATGGCCACATGTCTCTATTATTATTTACGCCACGAGCCAAGTTTGTGCCCTCACCCGCTCCCGGCCAATTGGAAATTGAAAAACTTTCCCCGAGAGATAGAGAGAGGGAGAGAGAGGAGAGTTGGGGAAAATTGCGGCCAGGGCCAGACAATAAACGAAATTTTCCACCTCAGCAAACTTTAACAATCTAAATATATATACTCCTTGACGTTCCTTTTGTCTTTCCAGGCAATCTAAGAAATATATATATATAAACAAACAAAATCGGATTTTCAATTTTCGCCAAAAAGGGGAAGACAAAACAAATTTTGGCCTGTAATCAGCGCCTAAATTGGGGACTGTACAGGAGGTAAAAGGGGGTTGAAGGGGGGGCTTCATGGTACTGGCAAACAGGGCCAAAAGGGGGGTCTGGCAACTCACACATGGCTGCTTGGCCCTAATGAGGCTCAATCAAGACAATGGCTGCCTTGGCATTCCTTAGACACATCCTTTAGGATTGCTTGCTTATGCGCGCGTGTTTCCTTCCCCCACCCCTCTATATATTTTTCCCTTCCCCCCTATCCCCCCGAATTTTCCCTTTACTTCCCGTTGCTTCCTTTCCCTTCGTTTGCTTTTAGTTTCCGGTTTTGCGTTGATTCCCCGAGCTTAGAGCGCCCTCTAATGGGATTTTCGGCGCCATCTTGTGCTCTCTTAGAGTGTGTGTGTGTGTGTGTATTCCCTCCGTGCGTGTGTGTGTGTGTAAGTAAATTTCCTAATCAAAATTCAAATTAGACATTTGTGCCAAAAGTTGGCATTTGTTGGCTCCCAATTGTTGTAATCATAACAGCAGCAAGGAGAAGCATAAAACAATTTCAGCCCAAAGGCAGCATCCTCCTTTTCCTGGCTGAAATGGCGGCCATGTTGCCCCAGAGCTTCCTGCTCCCTGCTCCTGCTTCCTTTCTGCTCCCATCTCCCTTTATCCAAACAATAAATTGCGCACAATCCAACCCCCAAAAGGCTACACCCACCCACCCACAGTGGGGAGGGGAGGAGGACTCAACTTTCCCTCGATTTTCCCCGTCGTTTTTTCCCCGAATGGTGGTGGTGGTGACGCCCACCAGTTTACTTAATACAATATTTATGCCATAAGCACATTACCAATAAAATATGGCTGGGGCCCAAACTTTTTCCTCACTGTAGGTGTATGTGAGTGTATGCCCCCAAGGGGTGGCTGATAGAGAAAAAGAGACAGAAGAGCAGAGAGAAGGATATATAAAGGAGAGGCCAACGATAAAAGTGGCTCCTTCTCCTTCTGGCTTATGACAAAAATTGAATAATGAAAAACAATTGTGTGTGTCTCCATCTCTCTCTCTCTCGCTCACGTCCTGTGCAGCCATCTCCCTCTCTTTCAATCATAATTTCATGCACAATTTTCCTTTGTTTTATTACCAAAACACACACACATTTTAACGTGTTTCTTATTTATTCAATTCGCTTGGTTTAGTTCCTTGATTGCTTGCTTGCCTCGGAATTACTTTCCAAAACGTTGGAGAAAGAGGCCAAAAGGACATACTGAAATATGCAAAGGGTCCTGCTTGTGTTTCTTTATATTTTCCCTTTGGCGAAATTCCATTTTGTTATTTCAGATTTAATTTATTTTTCCAGCTATCAAAATATTTCATTTTGCTTTTAATAATTGTCAGAAGGCAAAGCATACTTTCAGGTAAAACTGTTTAGAAGAAAATTGCAAATAAAAAAAATAATAAAAGAGAAATATATATATTAATATTTTTATATAAACAAATTTTGTATTAAAGGGGTAAAGCAGTTCTTGCAGATTTTTATTAAATTGTAATATTCAAATATTAAGTAATTAATTGTAATATTCAAATTAATATATAGATATTAATTTTTTTGTTAGCTTAATAAGTTTCTCTTTTTAATTCTGTCTTAAAATGCAATTTACAATTTACAATATGCTTTTCAAATTAAATCAATTAAATTACTCATAATTATTACATTTATTTTCATTATATTTCGTTCTAATTTTTTGTTCGAGAAAGCTGTATTTACCAGTTCACAAAAGCTGATATCACTGAGATAAAAGTTACTCTTATATAGGTGTTAAATAAAATAAAAATTGAATTAAATAAAGTGTTTTTATAAAACTTTTAAAACTTCCCTTAAAATGTACAGTTTCTTGCATTTCCTTCTTTTTATAAAAGTCCTCAAAATATTCACATTTAAGACACATTTTCATGATCACCATTAATAATATTTACTCCTGTAATCACGCTCTACAAATATCCTTATTTTTTAATATATTTATTTACCCGCAGCACATGTCAATCCTTATCAACACATTCTCTCTCTTGAGGCGAGGACTCTTGCGAGCCACTCGAAGTAATTTATTTACTCAAGCCAAAACGCCCAAAGCGACGAAAATTGTTTTCATAATTTTTGAAAAACAATGCCAAGCACAATAATAAACATAATAACAATTATTCAGACACAAATATTGTGCGGTTACAAGTTACACGAAAACCGATTTGCCGTGAAAACGAAAACAAACAAGCAAACAATGCCAGAAAAGTTGTTACACAGCGAATTACACAGTGGGAAATAAAGGAGCGGAAACAATGGCAGTTCAAGGACCAAAAATAAGGGATATAAACACCACCCAGAATTACAGAGTCGCTGAATCGCAGGGGTAATTACGGACAAGTGCGCACCATTAGCTTCCGCAAACAGTTTGTCTCGATCCCGGAACACTCAGGACAAACAACACCCAGGGAGAAGGGAATAAGGACCTGAGCCGGAGTCCTTGCAGGAAGCAAAGAGCACATAGCAGCTCAAGTGGAATGAATGAACAGATGTGTTAATATCAAACGCATTTCGCTCCCGGCTAAACGGTGAACCCTTTGGCAGTGGCAACAACAATAATTGGGCTACCGCAGCAGCCAACACCGAACTCACACACACACACCCCGAGCACCCCTTTTCCCCTCTATGGAAATCCCTTATCCGGAGGGTTGGGGTATCCGCCCATGTCCTGCGGCCACCATAAGGCGGTCTCGACTCGATTCGAGGCGGCCATCAACTTGGATCAGCATTAAAGGATTACTCGAGCAAATGCAATTATTTGACAGGCTGCCCGGTCAACCAGCCAATCCTTTACACGGTGAGAAAAAATAGAAATTGGAAAGGAAAATGGCAAATGGCAAAACCTTGAAGTTTAATCTTTATATTTTAAGTGTTTGGTTTATTATTGTTTCTTTTTTTTAATTTTCAGATATTTTGTGCATACTCTAAACTCTGAAGTTGTAATTTTCGACAGTTTTAATTACACAAAAATATAAAATATTTATAATAAAATGTTGTTGTATTTTCCTAAGATATTTTTACTTAGTTTTAAGAGGTTTTCACTTAGAAATAATATCCTTTAACATTAATATTTGCTTTCCCTAAAATAATAAAAAACCATTTTTATATAAAATTAATTTTAATTTCGCCTAAAAAAGGATTAATCCCAATTTATTCTTAGTGCACTTCCTTGAACCCTCCTCATCTTCTGCGGTTTTTTCTCTCCGAACAGTTTCTCACATCGCGCTACTTGGGCCCTGTGATTATAATAAATTATCAATTATTGGCATTATATGCGGCAAGCAGCCCTTTTGCGGTGGCCCAAGTGGGTGGTGCCACATTTCCGATTGGATGCTTTCCGAATTGTCATGCTGCAGCCAGGACATTAATTCTAATCGAATTAGTTATGTATGAGGTAAGTATGTAGTTGTAGTCGGAAATGCGAGAGGCGGTAATCGCGGCGGGTTTAACAACTTCATTATTTATCGCCTTAGTTTTGGCAAATTGATGACTGGTATTTTGAGAGATGAGGGCTTATTGCTGATATTATTATTATTAATGTAGAGATGAACATGTGTATGGAAGCATTCTGTTAGAAATGATTCAAATAAATGGGAAATTGGGGTTGAAATTAATCTATGACACCTCTTGAGCTCTAAAAATTATTCGGAATAAACTTTTAGGTAAATAAAATGCTGTTGAGGTATTCATAAAAGTAGTAAAAATCCCATTTAATTATATTTCACTTCAGCAATCTATGCTTAGCTTTAATTTGTTTTACAAAAATATACAAATATCTAAGGGTCGCAGTAGAAATTGTTTAGCTTTTAAAAATCCCTTCCAACTAACATTTATTATTCAACAATTTACAAATAATCATTTAATGGCATGCAAATCTTTTTTAAAAACATTTTCCTATGAGTTCCAACCCCAATTCACTCCAAAAGAAAAAACAAAAAATCGAAAATCAAATTTCCCACTCATTTATCAATCAATATCGCTTATTATGGAGAGCAACTTCAAAGTGCTTCGTCCTTGTCAGGTAAATAACCGATATATATATCCCTGATCCCAGCTGCGACTCCCGGAGCAGTCCCAGGCCATAAGCTCGCCTGGGATATACATTAAGTAAATGATTTTTGTACTGAACTCGAATGCGTTGCGACAGGAGCAGCGCCAGGACCAGAAATTGACAGATGAAAAAATCCCGTGGATAACGTATCAGGTTACAGGCAAGTGAGCGGCTAAACAGGAGTCAGGGGGCTGCCAGGGATGCCTGGGATGCCGGAGAGCGAAGTAGACATAATAAATTTTATTATAAAATTTATTTCCGCATCCGCATCCGTTGGACGCAGCCGAAAGAGAATGTGTCAAAATGCGGTTGTAAAGCGTGGAGTAAAAGGAGCAGGAGGAGGACCCCAGCTCACCCTCATCAAAATATTTGGCATTCATTCCATTATCGAAATCCCAGACTAAGCTGTCTGTCCATTCGAAATGTTTTTTCGCTTTTTTCCTAGTTTTTTTCACACAATTTTTCGTGGCCACCCGCAAATGTTGTTAAAGAACTCTGGACGCTGCAAACTCGGACCAGCAAAAGTTGGTAATATCTGACAGGTTCACGGAAAATACAACAAATATGAGAAGAACAAAAAAGAAAATGGGGGTGGCTTTCCTTATTAACTTGCAATAACTTTGTTTTGGCCTGACAAGTACACGTGTTTGCGACAAGTGTCCCATTGTCGTAAAACTTGGACACTTGACAAATATTTAACTCGGAATACAAATATCAAATTGCTAGCTATATTTTTTATGGCAAATTGAATTGAAAGTATCTGGTTACGCCTGGGAAAATGTACTTGCAAGGTTGGAAAAGCTGGCAATGCTTGAGAGCTGAAGCGGTGAAAATGCAAAGGCGCCTGCCTGGCTAATTGTGCCGGAAATAGAAAAATGGAGAGGATGTCGCGCAATGGAAACGCCACCAAAGTGTTTTAATGGCCACCAAAGTGTGCGTGGGCTTTCAGTATCTCTCGGATACTTGCGAAACGTGTCTAGTTAGTGCAGCATCCTCATTAAGTTTCCCAGTTTCATTGCATAATTTGCTTTCGGCCTTAGGTACCCGCGACGTGCTCGAGTGCCGGAGATGGAAATTCGCCCACCTCAAGATCTCCGGAATAAGCTTTTCTTATTTGTATCTGTCTCTGTATTTGTATCTGTATTTATGTTTGTGCGAAAGGAAGTGCTATCCGCTAATTGTCAGCTTGCCGTGCGCTAATCTGACAAATGTAGCTACAATTCCATACATTTATGTACCTCTTCTACTTTTGGCACTAAGCAATCTGTTCCATCACTCAATTTGCATAGCAAAAACCCAGCGAGGCCATAAATTCTAATCTTAGTCTAATTTTTGGCCACAATTGCCAGAAATAATGGCGACCGTATGACGTTAATCGTTAAATAAGACAAAAAAGGTATAAAACTGAGGGTAAATGGGGGTAAATTAAATATTAATTGGGATTAAATCTTCTTAAATCTTTTTTTACGAAATATATGTTTATTTAGTTTATTATCTTAAATTATTTTTATGAAAATTATCCGCCTAGTAAATATTAATAGGAATATTATTTCGATATTTATTAAGTTTATATTATATTTTTTTCATTTCCAATGCAATTATTCTCTTTGAGTTTTTACTAACTCCCTAAAACTTATATTTTTTTGGGTCCTGAACTCTCTTCTCCCCTCTCTTTTATATTGAAAAATAAATTTAATTTCTTTGGAGGAAGGTTTCGAAGCTTGATAACAAACAGAGGAGAACAATTTGCCAAAGCAGCCCCACTTCCACTGTTCTTTACTTTCCTTTCAATTTTCATATTTTTCCTGTTAACGCTGAAGAACTTTGCATATTTTTGGCTGCCTTGTCTTATTTTTTTTTTTGTTGGTTGGGCCCCAAACGTCATTGAAAATGTATATAGAAAATATTTTTTAAAGGCAGTTATTGCATTAGGCCTGCCACCCCGAGAACCCGTTTTGGGTAATCCTGTGAAGCCTCGAATCCCCGGGTCCTCGAGCCTGTTCGCCATGCATATGCATTATTAATCGAGAAAAACTGAGGGCTTTGATCAGACTGCGTGACCGGTCTAGGGCTGTGTCTGTCTGTCCTACACTCCTATATATACATTTATGAAATTTGATACGATTTCCTCAACTTCTTGGCAGAATTTTAAATATTTTCCCCGGTATTTTTTTTCACAACTCTTCTGCTTAGTTTGCATAATTTCTGGCAGAGAGAGGGGTTACTTTGCTTACCTGAACCCGTGCCTCGGTCAGGTTGATTTTCATGGCCAGATCCTCGCGTGTAAATACATCCGGATAGTGAGTTTGGGCAAAGGCCGTTTCCAGCTCCTCCAGCTGCCGGAATTAAAAATTAAACACAACTTTTCCAACGCTGCTTTCCGACTTACCTGTTGCAGTGTGAAGGTGGTGCGATTCCGTCGCTGCTTCCGCCGGACGAAGGTCTCATCGTGGATGGCAGGATGATACGAGTAGCTGGTATCTACAGGGGAATCGAGATCAAGAGGAGCTTTAGTTGAATGTTTGGTGTTGCATTAGCGCCTTAATTTTATCTCTAGTTGCAGACGAGAAAGGTGCAAGGGCATAAGTGCCAATAAGCTGCAGATATATGTCTTCACCTGGCATGGCGACGCTGGCCATTAATTAAATAGTTGAGGATTAAAATAGTGAGGAACTGAGATAGTAGGGGAAAATATTTGGAAAGATTAAAGAGGAAAGCAGCAGAAAATAATTCAAGATTTACTATAAAAATATTCAAAGAAAAAGGTTTCTATATAAGGAAATTAGTAGCTTATATTTAAATTTATTAGTTTTTTTCGAGTAGTTTATATCCAACTATATTTTCCATATAATATTGTATTCTATATTTTACCAATATATAAAATCTGACTTTAAAGCTTCCAGGTTACTTTTAATACCTTTAAAATGCTACCTTTCCAGATACTTTACATAACTCTTAAGTTCCGCCAACCCTTAACTGCCTTGCTTTATTATTTATAGATATAAAGATGGAATTCCATTACACTTTTTTGTGTTAGTTCTCGATATCTCCAGTGAAGCAGGGAGTTTTCTCTAAATTTTAGATGAACCAAACTGTAACTGCCTTGGAATTCATTCAAGCCAGAAGTTCCTTTCCCTTCCCTTATTTCCCCTTTCCTTAGCATTTTCCCATTTTCCAGTGCCGCCCCAAACTTGGGACCAAGTTGTTGCCTTTTGCTGAAAGCCAGCTGTTGCCAAAAATTGCTGGCTAATTGAATTTTCTAGCAGCAGCGCCATTTTGTATGCTGCAAAATATTTTATAACTGCCTTTTTGTGAGCCAGAATGGGAGAAAGAGAGAGGGGAATGGAAGGGAAAGGCGTTGACAGGCCCCACTTGACCTCGGCCTGGCAATCCTCTTTTCCTCGCTTTTCCGCTTTCCCCCTTCCGCCATCACAAAATGGAAAACCAAAGTCGAAAGTCGAAAGGCGGAAACTTTGCCGGACCTTTTTTGGCCCGGTCTCGGACTAGGTTCTCTCGTGTTCGTGTTGTAAAATTAATTTTCAATTTGATTTTAAATAAATAATTAGCTGGCAAATTGCAAAATTTAATTTTAATTTTCTTCTTGCCAAAGCCAGCCTCTCTCGGTGCCGTCTCTGTTCTCTGTGTGTGTGTGTCAACCTTTTTTTCCTGTTGTTGTGAGGGGGCTCTAATCCGATTAGCTGAAATGTTGTTACTTTGCCATTCATTTGCGCCGGCCTGAAGGTCGTCCCAGCCGCTAGACCCGCCCACCACCCACCAGCCACCCCTTTTCTCTGTATATCTCTCTGTCTCGGTCTCTCTGCTGCTCTATCTTTCTCTTGGCAATCCCCTAGAGACTCTGTAATGCGCACTAATGTTGTTTGCTACGTTTTTCCTCTGTCAAGGCAAGTGCTGCCATCGATTAATATTTAATTACGGAAAATAATTAGAAAATGTTTCCACTCGGCTTTCGGTTCTCTCTAGTTCCCACAGGTAAAGCCAGCCATCGAAATGCTAGAGATATCCTGCTAATGAAGCACGCATTTCGGGTACCAAAAATTAAGCTCAAAGAGCTGAGGAGGAGGCAGGATCTAATCGAATAATCGATGAGTATGGCTCGAGTATGACGCACTCAGCATAATTTTTGGAAGCTAAATTGGTGGCAAGTTAAGTTCAGCTTAGAGGTGGCAATGTGAGGCCAGGACTAGACTTCTGAGGGTTACAAATTAGTTGAAATATTTAAAAACAACATTTTTAATACATAAAACCACATGAATATTCATAGTTTTAACTAGAAAATAAATTTTTCAAGGGAAAACTACTAGAAAAAGATTCTTTCTCCTTTCTAGTTCCCTTTTCGGATAATCACCATCACGACCTTCCTCATTTGCTCATCCCCAAGCTCATCTCTGTCTCATTGCTGCTTCGACTGCAGTGCAATTTTCTTGCTAATCAAATTCTTTGCAGCCAATAATTGCCTAAAATGCAAATGGAAATGTGCCGCCCCCTCAAGAGGAAAATGCCTCGGGGCCCAGCCAAAAAGAAGGCCAGGCCAATAGCCGAGTGGCCAGAAATGGCAGCAGCAATTAGCACAATTAGGTTTCGAGTGCAAATCCCAGAGCGCCGGGTCCGAAAGCTGCCCCGGAAAAACCGGGCAATAAGAATTTCATGCTGAAAGCTTTGCCCAGAACCAGTGCCAGGAGTTCAATGCGGGATTTCCACCCATTCCAAGCGATTTCCCATTTCCCAGGCCAGCAACATCAAACGTCATGTAGCAGCAGCAGCAGCAACAACAAGTCAACTAACCGCACTTGTCAGGAAGACAGGATTAACAAATCCTTGTTGGCAAATTGATTCAAAAAGTACGCAAAAGGGGACCTTAGCAGCAACAGCATCAGACAAGCCAGTCAGTCAGGCAGCCAGTGAGCCAGGCATTTATATCCTTGTGCTGACGGCCTCTGCGTCTCATTGAACACTGAACAAAAATTATAGAGTGCCTTTGAAGCATTTAATTTTAATCTCAATCAAGAAAATATTTTAAAATCATTGGAGAATTATATATTAGAAATATAACTCAAGCGAAGTCATAAACAGCTGAACGTTTCCTACAATCTTTGTTAATTTTTCAGAGAATAAAGTTTTGTATTTTATAGTTATTATTATTTGTTTAGTTATAAATTTTCTTATACAAAAAATATAAATATACATTTCTTCCAGTGCACTGAACACTGGAGCTCTGCGTCTGCTCGTTAGCTGCGCCGGTAATGGGAGATAATTCAATTTTTTAAACATTTGGCATAACAAGCGAAACCATCATTAAGGGATTTTCGGTCTGGGCGCAGGAGCAGTTCGAGAGTCGAGAGTCAGGAGAGCGGCGTCCTTGCAATCAACTCGTTGCCAACTAACCTCCCAGCTCCGCCCACGCCGAGCTATGTATCTGAATTCGTATCCGCATTCGCATTCGTCTCTGTATCCGTAAGATACATGTGGATGTCTGCAACTTTGTCTGACGCTTCTTGGACGAAAATCAATTCTCATTCGATTTCAGTTTCGCTTACTTAATCTGAGAGCCAAGGAATTAGCATTCATTATAAGTAGTTTCTCGGCCTAGTTTCTTGCCGGGAATCCGATACGAGTCCCACAGCCGGGAATTCCCCCTGCAAAAGGTCGAATTCCCTTGCCTGCCTTTTATTATCTTCATTTTTTTTTTTTTTTTTTGTTATTTTGGAAAGTGTCACTGTCTCAATTTCAGAGCTTTGAAAGTCCGGGCACGCGTTGGCAAAAATTTTAAATTAGTTTAGCAATTGAGAGGCATTCTCGGTGTCAGTTCAGCTCAGCTAAAGGGGATGACTTCTTGGGGTGATCGGGAAGGGCAGAGGAACGGCAAGTATCACGTAAAGGAATCACGAATGGGAATCTCGAGGAAATAAAAAACAGCAAGTAAATTGAATTAGCTATGCAAATGATCTGGGGAATTTTTTTTTTTTGATTTTAGAAAGCAATACCTCTTGAGGATTCATATAAAAATAAGACTGTGAATATTGGTAAATTTTTATTTACAATATTTTTAACTTGGTTTGTATATAGCCCTTTTATTTTCTATTTATTTATTATTAATGTAAAAAATGTCGTATTTTTTTATTAACTAAATTGCATCAAATAATCCAAAAACCAAGTCAAAGCCATCGCTCAGAGACTGAAATTATCTTTCTGTAAATTGCATTAGGAGCACATTAAGCTGTCGCAAATCAAAAGCGACAGCCAGTCCCTTTCCTAGGACCCCAAGGCCCTCGGACCTGTGACCTCAGACTGCCTGAGATGACCCCGCGGCAACTCACCGCCATTCCCCGATGGAGGCAACATAAGTTATCGCATCACAACGTCTGTCCATCGTCCCGTCTGTCATATTGAATCAGTCAGGAGTAAATGGAATTTGCACCTGATTAGGATTACAGGAATAGTCAGTTAGAAGGAGCGAGTATGTAGAGGTGGAGATATACGTGCCGAGACGTTACGTAATGCGTTTGTAAGTCCCCATCTAATCCCATTACACACAACACACACACACTCACGTGCAGCGAACACACATTCCCTTGAAGACGAAAACCCCAAAAATGCACAGCAATTTGTAGGCTAAAACTAAAGCTCTTTGGATCTCAGACTCTCTGATTTTTGGCGGTGCCTTTTATGGCCAAAAAAATCAATAAACTATTCACTATTTCCAGGCCGCTGACGGCGGCTTTGATTTATGATTTTCGATAAATGCCGAGGCACTCAACTCAACTCGACTTGAAATCTGTCGCCGCATTCCGAAACGATGAAGGAAAATTTGCATGGCAAAGCATTAACGCTTTGCCATTCGATAATTGCATAATATGAAATCCAAACTTCCCCTTCCTTCCTTCTCCTGGATACCAATTCCAATTCCAATTTCGAATTCGAATGGATATAGCTTCACTTTCCGACACGTTTGCTTGAGCTTTGCCTTTGCGGCCACTCCTTTGCTCCCAAAAAAAAAGAGGAGAAAATATATCCAGAAAACCCCCTCTTTCTGCACTCGGAATATCGATTGAGAGTGGTTCCTCTTTTTTCGTTTTATTCAATTATAGTTATATGGCCGACTCTGGAGTGGCGGGCCAAGTTTATTTGGCGAGTGGAAAGGGATTTTCGAGTAGCGAAAAGATGGGGGTGGCGGGACACATACGAAATCAAATTGCAATGCATTGCAAGGCTTTGGTTAAGGTTTTGTCTAAAATATATAAAAATATATTTTCTCAATAAACAGAATATTATTTCTGGCTAATTTTTCAAACCATTCCTGGGCACTTACCCTCTGACCGGAGTGGCAAACTCTCGACATGTGCAACCATGAAATCTGATATGCCACAAAGTGGGCACAGACCGACCCTTACTTACTTTCCTACCACCCTTGCAGCCTTCAACGTGCTGCTAATAGAATAATTCGTTAATGTAACTACAAAGATACAGAGATACGCCGATATAGACAATAATCCATTGACGACAGCAGCCAGGCAGCAGCGATTATCATTGGCTTTTTATCTAAAATTTAATTCGATGCAAGGGCAAAGATTGTCCTTTTGGCAGTTGAATTTCCATCTGTTCCAACAGATGATGTCTATATATGTTATAGTTTATGATATTTTTAGGGTGGCTGGATATTAATGGATGCAAAAATCAGCTGTTGAAATGTTTTTAACCAGAGAGGAAAAGAACCATTGATAAATTGTACTAATGCCTTTACAAACTCAGGTTTTTAATTAAATATTTTCCGAATTTTCGATGCTTCTATTATATTTTAAATGTATTTTATTTGCATTTCAATCTATCCACTATTTAATTACTATATTTTAGCTAATGTCTCATACTCACATGGATGGGTGGCGGCAAAGGGATAGTCGAGGGTCGGCAGGCGCGGCGGATGGGGTCCGCAGGGATGGAGGGCAGGTGGACATTGGTAGCAAAACATTCCTCTGCCCGCGGCTGCAGGACCGAGCTGCAATCGAAATCAAAAATGTATAATCAGAATCAAAGCTTACTCATCGAACCCAAATTGTGAAAAAGAATCTTTAAATTGCATATAATTTTGATAAATTCACTCGATGAACGAGCACGAGACGAGGGACTTGTAATTTAAGTGCACAATTCAATTGGAGGACAGAATGGGAATTGAAATCGGGGAGGGCATGCGGGTATTTTCCTCAGATATATGTATAAATATATTTTATGGGGCGACTCTGCGTCGCCTTTAATGTTGTCATATGCACCTCAAACTCAATTCGATTCAATTAAAGGCAATTACAGACTTCTGACAAATCATCTCGACAATCGATTTCATCTTTTGATGCTTTTGCATCTTCGCTCGTTCCTTGCGCTGCACTGGGAGTTGTCGTCGTTGTCTGCATACAATTAAATTGTCCTCAAACGAATCAATTGATTTAAATTAATTGCATTTGCCGCAAAAGACTCTGGCCATAACTGTAACTGGTCTTGATGAACCTTCAGAGTCGCGTCGATGTTATGCCTTGCCTTCCAGCTATGGCGCCTCTCTCTTGCAATGCAGCACTGCGGCTTAATTAGTCAAAGAATTTCCATTTCTCCCAGCGGGGTGAAAAAAAAAGATACAAAGATACATACATATATGGGAAAACTGGGAAGAAAGAAATGCAAAGAAGTCATGGTGTCAAGCTAAAGATTGTCGGATATCCCAAGAACTCTCAAAGTATCTTTTTCAGTTGGCAAATTGTTGAAATTGATAGTGGTGGGAATAACCCAGAATTGGAATGTTCATCCTGAATCCCTTAAAAAAATAATAATACTTCTAAACCATTTTCCAAATGTCCAACCAAAAATATATTTCGCCATCAATAAGTTATAGTTGCAGCCTCACTCAGTCCACCCAAATAACCATAAAAAATACATTCCTTTATTCATAACCAGGACACACATGGCAATTTCCTGTGTGTTTTTGTGCATATTTTCTTCTGCTTTTTTATTGTATATAACATTTCCGTTACATTTCAATTGCAATTAAAATTAATTGTTCAAAATGCGCGACATGCAGGTGCTGGTGTGCCAGCCAACATTTTAATTTATTTGAGTAAATTTGTTAATAAAAAAAATACATATATTTTACAAACTTTATTTATGATGCCTGGCACACGGCACCCACAAAACTTATATATCTGTATATATGTATATATATGGCCACCACAAGTGTTAGCATATCATGTTACAGACTATTTCCGCCAAATTTACACACGCAAAATAATTGAACGTCAGCTCGACGGCAGCGCGTGTCCTGCTTGCACTGAGAAAAATGTTTAGTTTAATTGGAAATTATGAAAGGTGTCCGTAAATAATTAATAAATAATGGCCCATAGCTGTGACAAATTCTGCAAATTTTCCTAGCACATTTTTGTAACTTTAGTCTTCCCAAGACAATCGTCACAAACTGTTGGTAAATCATTTAAAAATGAATACAAAAAGTACCATGAAACTCGTAGCTTTTATAGCCATTATTGTGAGCTTGATTGACCTTGGCCAAGGCGCAGTCTGTAAGTAAAATCAGATAGCAATTCTCTATTATTCACTACTAACTAATTATTAATAATCTGCCCATATAGACCATATGGGATTTTGTGATCGAGCACGTGTGTACACATGTACGAAATCAAAAAAATGCAAAGAATTGTCCGTTTGTAAAAGTGCTATGCACAACTTCTTTTTATCAAAAAGGGAATGCGAAAATGTGTGTGATGAACTATATGAATCACATAAGAAATAATCACTATTTTAAATTAACCTTTCGCAATTGATAAATAAAAAATGTTCTTTGATGACAAAAATGTATTTATTTTTTATTCATTTAATTTTAAGAACAGTGAATAGTTAAGAGCATTTAAAGTTTATAATAAAAGTTGAACAATTGAAATAGCGAAATGCCAAATACCGGACTTAATTAGCTTTCAACTGTAACCAATTTATTTTATTTTACCTCAAATCGTATGGTTTAAGTACTACTCAGCAATGGAGCACATATTTTGGTAATTTAATTAAAATTCATAAATAACTTTATTTTCTATCCTGTTTAGCCGACGAATAGAGCCGTTTTCAGTTAGTAAATTTTCTCCTTTTTCCTTTTTCCTTTATAATTTACTAATTACAATTTATTTTACATTTTCTTAGGTTAAAAACTTTGTTGTGTTACTATTAATATTTCATGCCATATTTTTCTCAGTGTTTAGTTATTATATCCTGCTATCGTTATTATTCCAGCCTCCTGTGTATGTATGAGTGTCCTGGTCGCAGCTGTAGCCACCGCCGCCGCCTGTTCCCAAAAGTCGAGGCCCCGGACAAGTGGCGCCAATAAATTTCCATTTAGCGAGCGGAGGACGACCAGTCAGGGTCCTTTTGCACGCCCCACTCGGGGTGGGCATTCCATTAGAATTGCGAGAATTTGTAATTTTGCATAATTGTTATATTTGGGAGTCCGTCGGCCGCAAAACTCATTTGCCAAATGGAAAATTGCCATTTCGTGTCTAATGTTGCACATGCGGCACCAGGACACCAGGACACCGAGGACATCGGGACACTAGATACTGAATACCGAATACCGGATGGGTCCGCAGGATCTGGCTCTAAAGTTTTAGTGCCAGCAGCGACCCGTTACTGGGTGTTGTTAGTGAATTAATTTCCCCCTGAATAATTTATGCTGAATTATTTTGGACGTATTAAATAGGCTCGGCTCGGTCCTGTGCCCATCACAGGTGAGCGAGAGAGGTCAGATGGAGTGCGGAGTGCAGGTGAGGGCTTTGCGGTGCTGAGCACCCAGGATAATACTCGACCTGTGCCTAGCTCTCTCTCTCTCTCTTGGCTGGGGCCTTGGGGCGTTACAATTTAAATCAAATCAAAATGCTATTTCTGAAATTGATTTTTGAAATTTTAATGTCCACTCGTAATGGTAATGGAATGGTGCCTTTGGGCCAAATTAGTTGGACGAAACTGCACACTATATGTATGATATATATATGTATGCATCTACCTGACTGGGACACAAATTGGACAGGGCTTTTACTTACACATTAAACGCAAATCAGTTGTAAATATTCTAGATGTTTGCTTGCTTGCACAAAGAAATTACACAACAAATAGAGTTGGGGTTAAATATTAATTGGAATATTATCTAGAGAAGTCTTTTAAAATCGGATACGCATGGATTATAATATGTGATTTAACCATCCGGTATTTTAATTACCCATGTTTACCCACCTTTGACTTTTCGAAAATATCGAGAGATGTAAACTTACATCATTTTTCAAAAATCAAAAAAATATTAAGCTTTAAAAATGTTCTATTTATTTTATCTCTAAAGAAATGTTAAACACTTTCATCTCCTTCCCCTCGCCCCAAGCTGTTATTTTCGTTCCTTTTGGCTAATGGTTCTGCAGTCAGGTTCGTTGCCTAAATCTTTTGTTTGCTGTTTTTTATTTGTTGTGAACTACTTATTAAAAAGTTTTAGTTTAGTTTTTAATTTAAGAAGCTTTTATTAGCTTTTTATTTTATTTAACAGTCAATTTTAAAAGGGCAATCTTGGGCAACGGATTTTGCTACAATTTCAAGAAATAATCGTTTAAAAAAAGGTACTCTTTCTTTCTCTTCTTTTTCTCTGAATATGTATTTAGTCCACTGTATACATTATTTAATGCAAAAATATTATTTATAATGACAAGTCATTAGTATTCAAATAGATCTTAAAGTTTTACACCAAAACTTCTTAGAAACCCATAAAATCATAAATTCAGTGAACCAGAGATTTCTTGATCTTGAATTCCAGTTAAAAGACTTTAGTTCTTTACAGACAGCTGAAAAAGACAGTTCTCCCAAAGATGAAAATAAAATTTGTGGCCACTCTTTGCGCAGTATTTTTTCTAATAACCATAGTCCTGGCCCAGAAAGATCGTAAGTATATAGCAACGAAAAGTTCTTTAATTAAATACCTAAATTTCCTCATTTAAGCAATATGCCGCAATGAGCCCGATGTCAAAGGAAAGTGCGAGCAGATCATTTCAGGATTCACCTTTACAAAGGAGAAGAATGGTTGCACGTCGTATTCTGCGAGTGGCTGTCGCGTTAATGGTAACTTTTTTGAAACGAGACACCAATGCGAGGAAAAGTGCCGCGAGGACTTTTCATTTAACAACTTTATGATCCAAAGCTACAGAGGCATGTTAACGCTAGGGAATAACCTTATGAAAATCATAAGACAGCTTGGCACCGATCAATAAATTAATGGAAAATTGATATGCATGTTTTTAGAATATTTATTAAGTTTTTAAACTGAATAAAAATATGGCTATATTGCTATGAGCAGCCTATGAAATATATCTATATTACTTTCGCCTTTTATTAGAGTTTAAGATATATGTAAAATACATATAAATTATATTTAATAAATGGTATAATAATTTATCATAAAACGAACTTCACACATTTTTTAAATTATTTTTCACGCCTTTTGAAACACAAAAAAAAAGGAACCTAAGTTCCCTTAATTTCGAGCCCTAAAATTGGGTCGAACTTGTGCATATTTTCAGATGGTTTTAACCTTTATATTTTATTAATAAATAAATTAAATGCATATTTATTTTATAACCCCCTAAGGTTAAAAAATATGCACTCCAAAGTGCAGTGAGTGTCCCCTCAAATTCAAACTGACAAAATCTAAAAAAGAACTTTATCACTTCGAATAAATAATATAATATATTCCATTGATTTTATGGGGTTAAGGTTTTTGGATATTTTAAACAGCTTTCGAGTCATGTAATAAGTGTGCAAATAGTTTTATGCTAATTTAAGCCATAAGAACAGATCGCAGCTTTTAAGAGTCGATATTTCTACGTGAAAATCTCAGTTGTTGCGATTCATCCAAGGAATACACTTCTCTCCTAAAAGTTTCTGATAAAATAAAATAAAATAAGATGATGAAGTTCCTTTTAGCGTTTTCCTTAATGCTTGTCCTGTTGGGCATGGCCCAAGGACAAGTATTGGATAGTGAGTATTTTCCTTACGGATGCCGTCCTGCAGAAGCTTTACATTGAAAATAATTTAATTTTTATTTATTCAGTTAACTGCGGTTCGGAGCCTCTGGTTATAGGACCATGCCAGAACAGGATGTCTGGATATAGTTACTCGGATATCAGGAAGAGATGCGTCAACTTTGCGGCCAGGGGATGCGAAATAGCCGGCAACTTTTTCTACACCCGGGCGGAATGCGAGCAGAAGTGCAAGGCCATTGAGACCTTTGAAGAGGCACCATTTAGCTTCTTTTTGGAGCAGCTCTTTTCCCAGGCTCGCAATTATTTTTCCCAGATTTTTGATTTACCTTAAGGACTGTATTTTTTGGAAAATAAATACGTTTTATCGGTAAATGTGCAAAGAAATCAAATTGTTTGTGATTTACTATATGAATTTCCAAGGGGTTGTAACCGATAAATATAATAATAAATCCAAAAAAATCTATATTAGGGCTTGGAGAATTTTAAACCTATTCATTTTGTATATAATATAATATATTTTATAAATAAATCTATGGCTATGATTCAACCAAAAAAAAAAAAAGATTTAAAATATTTTTATTTTGATAAACATTATTTGGTGGGTTGGTAGAAAATTATTATTTAATAATTATTAATGTATAGGGTTCAAAGCAGCAAAATATTAATATAATAATTTATTGCATGACTTTTCCCATTTGAAGTAAACATATTTATATATTCAAATTTAAATATAGATCTATTTCTTTATGGCAACTTTGCTAACAATTTCCAGTCATTTGCCAACAGCCGAGTGGAAAAGATCTTTTCTGTAACCTAAACAAAATGAACTTTGCTTTTGTATTTTCCCTAATGACCATTTTTTTAGGCCTTGCCTTGGCTCAAAATAATAGTGAGTATCGCTTGTTCTTACTAGAATTTTTTTAACTTATTAAATTTAAATTTTCTTCTTTAGCTGTGTGTAATTCGGACACAATTGTCACTGGAGATTGCGGGCAGAGAATTCGAGGATTTACCTATATAGCAACAAAAGAGCGATGCCATAGATTTAGGACCCGTGCCTGTTCAGTGACTGGGAATTTTTTTCATTCCCGAGATGAATGCAAGCTCAAGTGCGTTCCCGAATCAAACAGATCTTCGGATGGAGAAAGTGGATTCGTTGCCTTTATGAACAGAGGCATGTCGCGGCTTCAAGACATGTTGCAAAGTTTAATAACTTATGCCAGTGCATAAAATGTTATAGCCAAAGGGCATTGAATAAAGCTAAATGCATCCTTTTATTTTAATTCTGAATAAATAAGAAATATGCAACAGAACAATTTTACGTACAGATTGCTGTCTATGCTAATTTATGTTAAACTGTAATTGGAGTCTTAAAAATAAATTAGAGCTAGAGTTCATAGAGGTTTTTATGCCGCATTAAACTCAGGTGAATGTTTATAACTTAAAGTTTATTTAACTCTTTGAGCAAAGGTTTTATTATTTAGTCATTTGTAAAAAGTTGACAGAACCAGAATGAAGATCGTTCTGAAAATTTCTATAGGTCTTCTGCTTACGGGCCTTGCCTTGGCTCAGAGGGATCGTAAGTAACATATAAAATGTAATCTAATTTTCTAAAAAACTTATACTCTCTATATACCACCGATATAGCCATTTGTACTAAGAAGCCCCAGGTTATTGGCCAATGTCCTGAAAACAACTTCGGTTATTCCTATATAACAGGTCATGGATGCGATGAGTATAATGCCTTGGGTTGTTATATTACTGGAAATTTTTTCAATAACCGCGAGGATTGCATTGCCAAATGTAGCCCAAGCTTGGAGGCAAGAATCCAGGACTTATATTTCAGAAGTATGACTTCAGTTGGGCGTACTGTAACCGATTTATTGTCCGCCGTGAGGCGATTCCTTTGATTGAATTCTCATTTTAACAAAATATATAAAATGAAAATAAAACTTATAGAAAAATGTGAGTGGTTTTTAAACTATATTCACAGTGCCTACTTTCAGGCAGGCCGTACTAATTGTCGCCACCTGCAAATTAGCTCACCTGGGTAGCTCACCTGAAAGTGCCAAAAATACGTGTGACAAGTGCGGAATGGTGTTGCAACACAGAGTCGCTGGAAAGCTGCCTGGAAACTGGCGACGCCAAGCCAAATGCAATTATCCAATTGCACGAAATGCACTTGGCAATGTTTGTGGCCTAGACAATGCAACACACACAGCTGTGAGAGAGTGTGTATCTGTGAGATGGGTGTGCGAGGGTATCTGTGTGTGTGGTTGATGGCGAAGCTGCAGCAGCACACGCGAAATTCAATTAAGTGCGCACTAAACAGCGCAACGATTTCGATTTGAATGCACTTCAAAAAAAAAGGTGAAAAGCAAATTAAAAGTCCTAAAATTTGTGTCCATAAAACCTAAATAACTTGGTAACTTTTTAGTTAAAGGATGCACATTTGATTGTCATATTTTAGGGTTCTATAACTGCAATTATTTCTGTCTTCCAGCAATATTTTTTTATTTTTATTTTCTAATGCCATTTAAAAAATTTAAAATATTTCCTAAAAATCCAGAAACTATCATATACCCAAAGAATGCCTTAAAAATATTTCAAATTCAAACTTTATCTATAACAATTAATTCTTTTAAATCCAACCTTTGAGAGAATATATTTTTTACACGATTTTCCTCTGTGTTAGGAAATTGGCTGGAAAATGGCAGAGGAGGTGGAGCTGGCGGTGGAGGTGGAGGCAAAAGCGCTGGCAGATTGGTGGAAATCTGTGTGGTAAGCCTTTGTTGTCCACAGTCCGGTCCTCGGACATGGGGGGGGCTTAGGAATTGGAGGCCTGCGCTAGTTTCTGCCACGAGCCGTTGCCAAAAACGGAGGAAATTCAATCAGAGCGGGAGGATTACCATTTTGCAGGGCAATCCAAATAGAGGAGGGCGGCGGGATCCGCATCCAGCGAATGCGGATGTGGATGTGGATGCAGTGTTCGCACAATTGCATTAGCTTGGCGAAGGGATATTGGAGCATTCAGGGCTGAAAGGGGACCGTAAAACCACTCGCGTTGATGGCATTTTGCAATTGAATTCTTTTTGTTTTTTGTTGAGTGAGAAGCGTCAATTAAGAGACAATAAAGGGGTAAAAATAAAGGATATTTATTTTGATCTATTTTTATATTGTCAATAATATGCTAAAATTTAATGTTTTATAAGGTATAATCTGATAAAAGTAGTATTTGTACAGTTTCTGTAAAATTTAATTGAAATTTGGAGCCGAAATAATTTTTCTTAAAGGTCTTTTGGTATTTTCTTACATTTATTTTAAGGGTAAAATTACTTAAGTTACTCTGAAAGCTCATAAATAGAACTAAATAAAGGTTTTAGTAATTTAAACATTTTTATTAAAATTTAAGCAACTTTAATTTAACTATTTTAGAACATAGATGATCTTTATTTTTATTTTTGGTCCAGCTTTATATATTTTTCAATAAGTTTTTTATATTCTTATGAAATTAAATAAGGTCTTTTAAAGAAGACCTTAAATTATTGCATAATTTCTTAATATAAACCCTTCTTTTTGAATACATTTTCGCATAAACTTCCAATAAATGCACCAAGTCCTATATAAAAATCCAAAATCAATCAGATTTGATTTGGAAAATCCACAATTATCCCTCAATGTTTGAGAGTGCCTGGCAACAAGCCCAAATAATAATAATAATAAAATACAAAATTAACTCAAAATTAATTAAAACGCATCACAGAATATAATGCAATTTAATGCCGCTGCTGCTGATGTTGTTGGAGCAATAAATGCTGAGGGCATTATGCAACAGCTGCAGCAGCTATAAAAAGTAATATAAATATAAATTAATAATGTCACGGAATGACAACAACAACAATAAAAATAATAACAACAATAACGGGAGCAGCGAAAGAGACAAAAAAAAGGCAAGCAATTGCATTAATTGAGCCAAACAACAAAGTGGGAAATGCGTCTGGACAGCAGCAAAAACAACATTGAATGCGAATGAATATGACTTTATATCTACATATACATATATATATATGTATATGAATATGTATGAGTCTGGACTCCAATGCCAATGCACTTTCCATTTTTCCATGCAACAAATGCATTGCAACGAGGAGGCAGGCACAGAATTATCAACTGTCGCTTGATTAATTTGAATTAACCAAATTAAAAATGGGAAACACAAGTCAATCAGCGAGTGCAACACCCAGTAAAGCTTGGGTGGGGGTAAAGGGGTACAGGAAGGGGGAATTGTCAGCCAGAAAAATAACTGAAAGATACGTATTTTTTAAAGCAGAAAAATGTTTCTTAAAAAACTTATCGTTAAAGAATTTTTTCCAATAAAAACTAAAGCCTTTTCTATAGCTTTTATTTTAGATAAATAAGAACCACACTCGTTTCAGTAAGCTTATTTAATATTTAATTAAACATTTAACTATTTAATGGTTTCCTTTTTAAAATAAACGCCAAAGAAGACCATGGATTCGACACTAAAATATATTTATTAAACCGATTTTAAGGAAAATAATTCTAAATATTTTAATTTCACTTAAATAACATTTTCCCCTTACTTTCCCAACACAGCCTTGTGAAGGTCAGCTGACCATCGACGACCCGACCGTCCGACCTCCTTTCGTTCAGGGGCAGCGCCTCGTAATAGGCTTATCGGTCGCTTGAATCTCAGTTTCTGTTTCCAAATCGCGACTAAACGAGACGCACAGATACAATTGTATCTGGGCATTTGTATCTGCACAGAGTGCAGTCGGAAAAGTGGCATAATTCGCAGCCAGACTGACAGTGCCGGGTATATCATTTATGGCGGTATACGTATCCACGTGCGCATCCCTGTGCCCCGCCCCCACCAGCTATTACCCTTCTATTACCCCGCCCCCGCTGGCATTAGAGCCACTTAAACGCATTTGCAAAATTGCCTACCGCCCGCCCACACATTCGCTTAGTTCTAGTTTTTTCTCCTCTATTTCCTTTTTTTATCTCAATTTTTTTTTTTGAGGTGAGATGATGATATGGAAATGCTAGCTGGCAGAGGCCAGATGAGGCGGTGGGTGGCAGGAAAACGCTGCGGCAGTGATGAGGTTATCACTTTTGCCACCGAAGTAAAGTGCATCCGTTTTTAGAACTGTCTGTTCGTCTGACTGTCCGGCATAATCAAACTAAACTGGCGCAGAGTCTGCCACTGATGATCCAACTAAGAGTGGGTTTTTGATAAAGGCACAGTGAAGACTAGAGATATATCACCATAAACTTTATTGAGCAAATTAAAATAAAAATCTATACAAAATATTCTTAAATTTTAATAATAATTTAGTTAATTTTGTAGAAAGAAACCTGAAGATCCTTGGACCAAGTTACCTCTTCTTCAAAACAGAAGAAAGAAGTTGATTGCCAATAAGAAGACGATTTATAAATCCTATAAAAACCTTACAGTTCCTTTAAATGGCATACCCACTGTCTTGGTCCAACTTTTTGCCCCAACTCGGTTTACCCCCTTCTTTTTGTGCAGTGTTGATTGCAGTTTTGGATCTTTTGTTTTTGTCTCGCGGCGGCGCATTAAGCGAATTTGCGAGGTTCGAAAATTTGATTGTGTCAATTGGCTCGCGCCTAGAATCTGAGTCCGGACTTAAATGCATATATACGGCTCGATCTGAAAAGCGGACCGAAATGATGCCACTGGCGGTGCTAGTGCCACCCACCAACAAATCAGCGACTGGAAATTGCAGTGCAAAATGCGCTGTAAATTGAATTATGTTGCACCCCTTATGACACAGAGAAAAAAAAATAAAGCAATAAATGATATAACAGATCAAAGAAGGTTTTATTCTCAAAAAGATCTTTATACAATGTTTAAATTTATTATCAATTTTAGCTAAGGTTTTGATATATTACATTCCTTTCTATTTATAAGAAGTTCTTCTCTTTCAGTGCATTATTTCATTTTCAGTTCGTGTCCAAGTGTCGCCAATGCTATAATTCTGAAATCACTTTCAAAAGGCGATCTGCCTTTGGCAACCCTTCAATTTTCTGTGTGGAATATTCGTCGTCATCTTAGGGGCGCCCGCATGGGGAGGGAAGAGCCGCTGATCACCCAAACCCCCCTCTGACTTGGTTCGTGTTTGTTGTTGTTGTTTTATAAATATTTTGATTGAATTTTCTGTTTAATTAAAGCAAATTGTTTTGTGCATTTGTTCTGCTTGTGACAAATAAAAAATGAAAGGGGGAATATAAGAAGGAGGAGAACTGGTGTTGGTTCACATAAAAAGCTAAAGCTTTGCGGGGGGTCGTTAAGTAATTGAGGGGGGAGGCGATACCAAGTGGGAGGAGAAATTCATCTTAAATGAGAACTATCGTGTTGAAGAAAATATACATATATATATATATATATAACAAATTTGTAGTTCTGATTAATAACTTTATTCTTTTATTTTTTTCTTAGAGAAATATTCATCAATTCATCTCGGTATAAATTCTGTGAAATGTTATTGTTTTTTAAAATAAAATGCAAATGCTTTAAATTGTAAGAGATTATTTAAAACATTTTTATAGGAATTATTTAGTGTAGATAACTTAAGATCTAATAGTTCATTTATTAAATAATATATTTAAAGGCAGTCAGAAATATCAAATATCTCCGGAAATATTTTACAAGTGAAATAACTCCCTGTAATTCCTAATTCCTATAAACAATATAATTATAACAATGATATATTCCCTTAACTTTTAATCTTTGATATTTCATTAGATCATCAACAATAAATTCCTAACTCTATAAATGCCCTAATTTGTATATTGAAAATATACATTTATGTATATGTGCCCCCATCTATCCATCAATTTGGCCATTTACCAATTCGCTGTTCAATTCAATCAAGCAATCAATAAACATGGCCGAACTAACCTCCTTCGGACGCGGACTGGTTCTCCTACGATAATTCCATTTGCTAATTTAAATTTATGCCAAATTGTATTTTATTTGCCAGCTAACTCGACCCCCATAGATCTGGGGTTCCTTTTTCTATTATTTTTTCGACTCTTTTCGGGATATTCCCTATACAAATAAATATTTAGATATATATATTTCGTATAAAACCAGACTTGGCGACCATTGAAATGGCATTTGGGGGAGAAAAGAGAAACAAAAATCGCTGATGGACTCCAATTGAAAGAGGGTGTGGTGGGGCTGGCAGTGGAGCGTTGAACGTTTGCATGGCTGCCAATTAATTTGCGGTTGATCAATTTAATTTGAAACTTCGTTTTCCGTTTTCCCTTTTTCGTTTTTTATGCCCCACCTTCTACCCTCCTCTGGCGAATTATTGCCATTGATTTTGGTGCTCGTCCTGGGTCTCCTTCTCGTTTTTTCCTCTCTTAATTACCATCAATTATTCAAACTGCATTTGCGGAGTGATCAACTTTTGGTCTGTCTTCAATTAAGCGGGGCGAGTTTCACAGCTCGCGAGAGCCAAGGACTTCCTTTGGAATCCGAATCGCAATCCTTTATTCATGCGCCAATTTTCGGTCTTAATTCTTTTTTCGCCTCCAATCCCCTGCACGTTTGTTGTTTTTTTTTTTCTCTGGGATTTTACTTTGAGTGTTCACAAAATGTTGTGCGATTTCTCACAGGAAAGGCATCGGGACAAACACTTTTGCCAGACACTTCACTCAACTCACACACACACGGTCCAGGACACTTCAGGACGAGAAGGGACTAAGCACTCGGCACACTCGAAAGCTGAGATTATTATCGCATTTGGAACTCATTAGGAAATTTCCTTAATGCAAATTAAAAGCGTCTAAATAAATTATAAGCCTAACTTGGTGATGTGCCTGCCAAGTGAAGTGGAATCTGGGTTTTGGGATTTTTAAAAAGTTTTTTTTTCCTCGCCTGACGATTATTTCTTTTTATTTTTTAGCTAAAGAATTTGTATTATTATTTAACTAATAAAATATTATTGAACTTAATGATGATAGAATATAAATATTACAATTATATCTTTAGATACATTTTTCGGAATGACTTTTCATGATAAAGATCGACCACAAATCTTCTTAAATAAAAGAATATTTCAAAGAATAATTTTAATGTATAAAGAACTGTATGATTGATATTATTATTAGAAAATAACACGACATTAGGGATCTTCGTTATAAAATTTGTGATCCAAATCTGAAGTTCTTATTCAATTCAAAACCTTTAAAGCCTTGTTAAAACCTCCTTAAAATCTGTAAACTTTCCCCTATCTTAAAACATTTTTAAACTAAAACTCACCTTATTACCGTCCGTGAAAATTTTGACAGCAATTCTTCGAGCGTGTCACAAAAGAAAATCCTTTCGGCGTGGGCTTTTTTCGCCTTTTAGCTAAGTTCTGTTCGAGTTTGAGTTTGAGTTTGACTTTTCCTCAGTTTTCACAGCACGAAGAACTCGCACACGTGCGGCAGCAGACAAAGGTGAGAAACTTTCCAGGAAGTTGTTGGGCCAAAAAGTTCTTAACTGATTGTTAAGGATGTGAGGAAAAGTTTAGAGAGATTCCACTGCCAAATTACACACTCGATGTGGGACTTAATAGGCCGCAAAATGGGGTTTGATTTCCAGTTTTCAATTCGGGGATGAGGAACACACTTGTGGCGTTTTGGACACACTTTTAAGATTATCAAGTTTTCTAAATTATGAAGTTTCTATGGCCGACGGCAGGGTCTTTATTTTAATTATTTAAATTACACTTTTAATCCCGGAATCGTATTACGTATTTCGTGCATTTGGAGAGTATCTTGCGGCTGCTTATCAGCTGATTGGTGTGTGGATGCTGTGGATATCGCTTTGGATGCCGAAGAACCGAACGCGTGGAACGTCAGAATGCGAATGATCTAATGGTGCTTGCCACAGTTGCCGATGTTGACAGCGCCGTCGGTGGCGGCAGCGACGCATGCTGCAAATTAGATCTGCGTCGGCAGAAAGATGGCTGCGGGTGGGCCAGAGATGGGGTGGCGGAGGCTGAGGGTTGGGTATGGGGTATCGCTTTGTGCCCCTAAGCGCCGCCTTTGCACATTTCCCGTTATTTTTCTGACCAGCCAACCCAGCCGGCGCAGGCGCTGCGCAGTCAGCAAACCAAAGCACAAGGCAGCAACCACCTCGCTTGCTCGCACACTGGGCACAGCCTCTCGCTTGCTCGCACACAGGATCTGGGTTGGGGTGTCACAGGGGGTTACTCTCGTCGGTATGTAAGACAATTTTCTCGCGCATTTTCATTGTAGAAATTGAATTTTCGGCATGGAGAGCTCACAAAAACAAGAAGGGGGCCAGGGGATAGCGGTGGCAACGAGGAGCAGAAAAAAAAGAAAACAACAAGCAGAAGGGATAGAAGGAGACCGAATGTCGCCTCCAAGCCCCCTGCCCCCCGCTCATGTCCTATCTACTTTATTTTATTACACTTTATTTAGGTGGCAATGTGGCAGGCAGGAGCAAGCGAGACGCAAGACGAGGATGGATATCCCCAAAGGGGAAAGGGGAGCCAGAGCAAGAGAGAGCGCAAACAACTGAGGCAGTCTTAAATTGGATTTTCATCGTTAAGTGTGGTGAATGAATGAAAGAGAGGGAAAATAGCTTGAAAGAAGAGAGGGGGGGGGGGGGGGGGGGGCAGCAGCTTTTGGGGCTTTTGGGTGTTCTTGCCTCATCTTTGGGGTAAGAGAAAGCAGAGCAACAACAGTAACAATAAGAAAACGATTACTCACCGTTGGAATTTATTTCGCATATCATTTTTCAGCCCGCCCCCCCTTTCTCCTAGCCGCCACTGGAACTTTTCTTTTCTTCCTTTTTCTTGACAACTCAATTTATTTATATTAATTTCTCATCTCGGCCGCACACGCACAAACAATAACTAAGTGAATTTCACTTAATTTATTGAGAGAAACAGTTTTTGGTGTGGCCAAAAGTCCTTCGCTTTCCTCTTCCTTCTTTCTGTTCCTGGCTATTATCGCAATTCCCAATCCCAGTGACGCCATCTTGGATCCCATTTATTATTGTTTGCCTGAATGGGCTCCTCTAACTGTCCAACGCCCCCTACACACACACACAGCTCCTCCTTTCCCATCTAGGACGACCTGTAGACCCCTCGTTTCACCCCTTGGGTCGTTGGCCACAATTACGAAATGAATTTGTTGCCTCCTGCAAGTCCCTATTTTGCGCCTCTTTGCACTGAGCGGAAAATGGGGAGCAGTTGGAATTAAAATTTAAAAAAATAATAGATATTTAAATGATATTTTATTTATATTGCCTTTTTTAATTTTAAATTTTATCGTGTTTCCCTAAGATTTCAAGTGCAAGATTAACTAGCTGTTGATTTTCCTTAAGTAACACATTTAATTATAAACATTAAATTAATTTACTTTAAAAATATCTGCATATTATATTCTTTTTTATTTTATTCTAATAATTTTTCGTAGTGCTAATGTCTCTCCTCCCTCTAGATTTGACTTTTTTGGGCGTGCTGGCGAACTATTCGGTTTCTTCTGGCTCTCCTCTCGTCCTGAGCTTTCCTTCCTTTTCCTGGGTGGGGTGGGGGAAGGAAAGGAGCCTGTCAGGCTCGCAAATTGGCGCCCTGATTTATGAGTTTGTCTATTGTTAGCTTAGCTTACTCCCCGCCACATTCTCCTATCATTAGTTTGTGTTTTAGTTTCATTTCCAATCCGAGTTTCATTTCATTTTGAGCTTAAATTTTGTTTTATTTATTTTTTTGTCCTCTTTGATTGTGTTTTGGAGTTTTCCCGGGGCTTTTCTTGGCTGGTTCGTTTTAGTGGAATTACCTGCTCCATAATAGATGAGTCTGGGATTCGTTTTGGACGCCCAACAGCCGCAGATGAAGAAGGGGCGGGCCATGCCCCCATTATGTGGTTGGAGATCCTGTAAAAGGAGATTTTTCCTGCAACTGCAATGTTTCATGTATTTATTTATATTTATTCTCCAGCAGCATGTTGCACAGGATTTTTTTATAATTTTTCCAAGCTGCAAAGCTGTCAGTAGGCATATAAACTCCATTTATTAAATTAGATTTTTAGGTAATTTCAAACAGAAAGCGAGAAATATTTTATTTAAAGGCCATATTTTTAAAATATTACCCTAAAAGATGGCACAGAAATCTCTATTGATATAAAATCCCTTTAACAATTTGCTAGATCATGTTTATTTATACTAAAAAATTAACATGACCATGAATTTGTATCCCAAAATATATATTTGAATTTAATAAAAAAAAATCTTAATCATTGAATACTTATTTAAAGGAATACAAAAGTCTTCTAGGAGTGGGTTCAAGGCAATTAATTACTCAAGACCAGTTAGAAGTTACTTAGCAAAAAGCGTTTATTAACGTTGCAGCCTGGAAGATAGAAAAGTGACAAGGCTAAGGCGTTTTTCCCTCCTCCATCAAGCATTTTCACAATTTTTCACTACTTATGTATGTACGTACTTTGCCTTGTCCTGGCGGGGGTTCCTGGGTGAAATTTATGTAATTTATATGGGCACTTGACTGTCTAAATTGCCTGCAAAGAAGTTGGGGATTCCTACCATTTCCCCTCATTTTCCCACACCATTTTCCACTCTTCTCCCTCTCTTTCTCTTTCTCTTGCTTTGCTGCCACGCCACTTTTTATATCATCTACTTAGCCTTAATGGCAAATAATTAATTTCCAGCTTCCGCGTTGCTGTTGTTGTGCTAGCCAGGCAGCCAACCAGCCAGCCACGCCCCTTACGCCCACGTAGTAAATGGCCGCATGTAACTGCAATTTTCCAACCCCACCACCCCCCCGGACCCAACCCACTTTTCCTGCCGGAACGACCATTTTCAATTTACAAATTGCTTATTTTTCGAAAACCAAATTGCGCGAGTGCCTCGGACTTGGCCAGGAGTGGCACCAGCCCTGTGTGGCTGTAACCGGATACGAATCCTGGACCAGGACGAGGCAAGAAGAAGAAGAAGAAGCAGTTAATGCATTTTACGTGCGGCCAGTGAAAATGGTCGGAAGGAAGAGGAGGAGGCTGAAGGCTTCTCAATTACGTTTATAAATTTTCCAAAGCCAAAATGGCGCAGCCTCCGAAAATGAATAGCCGGGCGCGAGCACTCCAGTTTTCCCGGGGAAACCCACCGAAAGAAAAAATCAACCGAAAGACCAATCCCATTCCATCTCTGTGAATTTTATTAACTTCTTTTAGGCCAAATTGCATTGCGGTTTACTTGAAGGCCACTCGTTGACTCCCCATCCTGGAAAACGATTCCATTTTATTTATGATGCGACATTTCAACTCGCATCTGTAGGCCTTAAAGGAGCAAGGATCCCCTGGCAAATTTATTGGCGCCATCAATGTTTTTTTTTTCTTCTACACAAAAAGAAAAATTTTAGGAAATTTTGTTTTTTATTTTAAATTATTTGTTCTGTTTTTCTTTTTTATTTAAGCAAAAATAAGTTAGCATTTCAATGTTTAGAAATAATTTTAAAACCCCTTAAAAGGATTTTTTTACTTTATTTGTTTAAATTTTCCTATTTCTTACTTGTAAAATGTTTAATAATTATTTAAAACTTTTAAAAATAATTTAAAAATAATATGTTCCTAATACTCCTCCTTATTTTTCCCCGTGAACATTTTATTCTTATGACCAGCAAACTCGAGTGAATAGGAGGTGCCACGCCCACTGTGCCTACCCAAATGGCCGAGAGTCCTTCGCGCTGCCCTTTCGTTTTTATGGCCTACGCATCATTTGGCTAAAAGAGAGCAGAGCTCCCGGAGAATCCATATCCATTCGAAGGAAGTGGCGGCGGAATGGTAATCGCTCTATGAAATGCCTAAATAAAATAAATGGCTAAACAGAATTAGAGTGAAAGGAGGAGGAGCTGCTGCTGCTGCTGCTGCTACTGCGGCCCAGGAGGCTTAGCCAAAGTTATTTATTTATTCGGCAACAAGGATATGCGAGTCCAGGATATATTTTATTTAAGATATTTTATTTATTGCACGACCCTACATAAGTGGCGAATTTCTTATTTACGGCGGATATTATTTCTGCATTCGTTTTTATTGCACGTATTAAGTGCTTCTCGTCGGCAGTTTTATATATTTGGCTTTATTCGTTATTGGTTTTATATTATTTTTTATTTTCTATAAGCTTAAACATTTTAGTACAATTTTGTATTTTTTCAGGGACAGTAAATAATGATTATTTTTAATTTTATATAGAAGGAAAGAAAGTTTTTGATCTATCTCTATTTATTAACAAAAAAATAAATAGAGTTGAGTGAAGAAAATTATAAATTACAAATTTACATCATTTTTGATAAAAAAAGTAAAAAACCCAAAAATAATAATTTCCTCTAAATTATAGCTTTTTCTTAAAATCAAATCCTCGTGATTTCCGTGTCAGATTTTTAACTTATATTAATTCATATGAGGACCACAAAGTAACAAAATATTTATTTTATGGATTAGTTTTTGGGCTTTGCTGCAATATCTATTTCTCTTTTGCTCTGACCTAAACATAAACAACTTTCTTTTCAAAACAAGAATAGTCGATCAGCTGTTCGCTGTCTCTCTCTCTCTTTAATTATAATTTAATAAATAACTTAATGACCATGATGATAATGATTTTTGACCAACTTCGACGTTTCATTTATTAAATATTCGAAAATAAACTCCAAACCTTTACAAATGTTACATTTTGTTAAAACTTAAAGTAAAATTCGTACTTTTCTTTCTTTTTTTTACTTTTAATTTTAAAAATAAATCCTTGAATTTCTCTTTGATAGTTTTGATGTTTATTTCTAAATGTTTTTTATAAACAAATTAATTAGATGATTTTTGTTTATTAACCCTCTTTTCTCTCCTTTCTTTTCTGTCTCGTTGTAAGTATCTTATAGCTTTCTCTATCGCTCTCACACACATCCAACGAAATCAATTAAAAGCGCAATTAATTTGTTTGACAGCTGAAGAAAACGGACGCCAAGCTCTTTGGTGGAGAAAGGGGAGGAGAAAGAGTGAAAATACTCTACCCTTCGGTTCCCTCACCCTTTCCCGGTCGCACCGATTCCGTTGGAATAATAAAAGTAATTTAATTTTAATGAAATTGTTAATACGAAAACAATTTCATTTTGTAAAAAGTTTTGCCACCGCAAAAGAGTGCGAAAGGGAGGCACAATGTCGGATGCTCGGGTCAAAAGAGAGGTGGGGCGAGAGAGAAAGCAATTGCTCGTGACAATGAGCGAAAGAGCAACAAAAAACACAAACAAACAAACAAACAGACAGGACCGACAGAGAGAAAGAGAAAGGGAGACAAGACAACAAAAATGCCGTCGGTAGAAAACAAGCCAAAAAGAAAGCGGCAGCAGCAGCACCACCACCCACACAGGGAGAGACAGTGGGAACCAGAAGGAGCAGGCAAAAATGAAATGCTGATGCGAAGATTTAATAAATGAAATTGGTGTGTGATTAAAAACACAAAAACCAAACGAAATCCATCTAATCAACTTTTGCTGCCTGCCTCTTGCTCCACCTCCTTTCTCCTGCTGCTGCCGCCGCTGCTTTCTCCACTGCTTCGTTATCTTCCCATTCTTCCTTATCTTTGGCCCCCCTTCCTCTTAGATATCCCTTTCTCTCTCACTTCGCAGCTGACTTGCAGTTGGCCGAGCGCAGCGGCGTCGGCAGAGGCAGCGGCAGCAACGCAACTGCCAAAGGAGACGGAAACAAAAAACCCCCTTTGGGGTAATTTTCGCACCGAAATCTATCTTTCTTGGCTTTGATATTATGTAGCTTTTAATATGTGACTTTATTACTGAATATTAAGAACACAATAAATTTAGTTATATCATTTTTAAAAATATACAAATAAATTACAACAATTCATACATATTTTAATTTATATTTCCTATAAAAAATCTAAAAGATACTTTTCAATATTTGTTCAATGTTTTTAAGCATATACTTTTATTATTTATATATATATTTATTAAATTAAATTACATTTTTAATTCATTTTATTTATTTATTTATTATTACTATATTTACTGAAATTTATTTTTGTTTAAACTTGTTAATTTCCCTGTTTCGAATTTCCAAATTGCCCCTTGGGTAATATCCCTTTTACTGTAGCTCCGCCCCTATTTTTGTGCATAAAATGGCAACAGCTTGTACCATTAGTGAGAAAGTGAGATATATATACATGATACATTGAAAGAGTCAGAAAAGAGAGGAAAGAAGACAAATTCAAGACAACGAAATAAAGGGAAATATGTGACTAGCGCTCTCTACATTTTTATCTTGCAGATACTTAGTACAAAAAAGTAACTGAATTCGTAAGGTGGCGTTTTGATGGAAAACTTGGTTCGAAAATCTAACTAAGTTCGTAAAATGGCGCTCCTTACTGTCCTTAAGGTTGTATTAGAAAATGTTACGCGTTTGGTAAAAAGGCGCTGCTGGTTATAATAGTTCCGTAATAAAACGCAAAATGTGAAGAGATTCTGGCGCCAGTAAAAATGACAGAAAAAATACATTTTCTTGAATATAACATTCAATTTTATTTAAATAAAAGAAAAAAATATTTTCTCATATAATACTTTTTTATTTAATACTTTTAAATTAAGATTTATTAATTATTTACTTAAATTTACAAATTATTTGTCTTTACGTTCAGTATGCGATCACCGTTGTTGACCTGCAATTAAAGTCCAAAAATGGCAATTCATAATTCCGGATTAATTTGGAATTAGCACCGATCTCAAACATTACTAACATTGACCCACTCACGAGATGAGATGACAGGTAGCAGGCAGCAGCAGCAGCCACTTGTGATCGATGCAACCAATTTGTTGCACCAGATTTAGTAGAATTAATAAAGAGAATTAATTTAGAAAATTAAGAGAGTTCGCTTCTGCTCCACTCGCTTTGGGGGAATCTTTGCCTTTTCTCTCTTTTCACTATTTTTATTTTTTTATTGAGAGATTTTACAAATTTATCATAATATTTTTTAGTACATTTAAATTAGATTATTTATTTCTGGAAGATACAAATGTTATAAAAATATATAATTTTTCATGTCATATTTTTCTGAATTATTTTTTCTTTAGCTAACATAGATCAACTCTTTTTAAGGTAAGATGCCAAATTAAAAGTATTTATAAATCATTAAAGAAATGCATGTTAAAATAAATAATAATAATCCTAATCAGATGACTGCAATAGAAACAATCAGCATTTGTTAGGAAAGATGTAAAATTAAAAACTGCATAGATTTATAATTAATATTAATATTACAGTAATATAAAATACTTCAACATAAGATAAACATAAACAAAATGTCGACATTTTATCACAAACAAATTATTTTGATTTATATACATTTAATTTATTTAAATTTAAAAAATTGTTAGGTTAAAATTGTAATAAATTCCATATGCAAGTTTTTAAACTAATAAAAAGTAATAGATCTATTTCTAATTCGGTTTCCTCATCCAATTAAAACTCCATTTACATTTTAGCTTCCCGAAATAAGCTTATTTCCTATTTAATTCATTTTAAACCAATCAAAAATACCCAATTGTTTTGGCACAAAATAAAAATGAGGAAATATATTAATAAAATCTATCTATGTATCTATGAATCTATCAATCTATCTTATTTGTGTTCTTTATTTTGGTCGTCAACTGTATTCACATAATCTCTTTTTCCACATTTTATCAGTTACCTGCTGCTATGCTCTCTTCTGAGCACCTTTGCTCTCTCGCTGTCGCTCTATCAAACTCTACAGTGGCCCAAAGCTTATTTGACGGAAATGGTAGGATTAACTTCAAAATCGAAATTGTAACAAATACTATTGTTTTAATATTTAATATAAAATTAAGATAAAATATATTAGTAATAATAATTTTATTTAATATAGTTAATAACAAATCTCTCAAACATAACCCCCTCATTCTGCCCCACTGTGCCCCATGAGGTATGGTTTATAGCGCTCTCGCTGTTCCGCTCATTTCGATTCCACTCTTGCCGCGTTCACTTGCTTCGATCGCTTTGCCGCCTGTTTTTCTGCTGCGTGCGTGTGTGTTGGTGCTTTTCGGTTAGTTGTTGTTTTGGCTAGTCGTACGATCTAGCGTTTTGTGCTCAATTCTTGATGAAAAAACGTTCCATATGTGCAACTAATTGCCACTAAAGTGTAATTAAACCAATGGCCAATAGTTTCAGTTCAAGTAAATGCAAAATTTGAGTGCAGTTCAAGTGACAGGGCGAAAAGGAAGAATGTGAGAGAAAGAAGAGGAATAGAGTGTGATAGAGAGCGACACTCTCTGGTTTCGGAATTTGTATAGTGGAAAAATAATAGTGAATAAATCAAAATGCAGCCTGCAATTAAATGCATGCATAAAATACAAGTGGAAAATCACTTTTCTGTCGGACTCGCGGGCGCAGATTTCCCTGGAAATATTCTCCCCATCAATCAAAGCTTCAATTGCATTTTCTATGCCTAACTTCCCACTCTTTCCTTCTCTCCTTGTCTTCCTCTTTGAAATGCATTTTTGCGTCGCACTTCTTTATGCTTTTGGCATTCTTTTTCTGTTTTCTTTAAATATATTTTAATAAAAGCTGACTCCTCTCTTGATTCTCTGGGCCTCCTTTTACTTACTCCTCCTTGTGCTGTGTTTTTCTTTTTTGTAGTTTTGCCCCACACACACAATTCTTTTCAATTTGTGAGCGTTGCCGCCTTCGCCTTGTTGTTGTTATTTTGTCTTCTGTTTCTGTCTCGCCGCCGCGCTTCTATTTTTAGCAACACACATTGTTGTTGTTGTTAACTACGCTACGCTGGCAGCAGAAGCAACAACAAGGCAAACTATGTGGAGCGGGCGAGAGCGAGTTCAAAACAAAAGAGAGGAGAGCGCTTATGAGTACAGTGGAGCTTTGCAAGTAGTTTAAAAACACCCAAAAATAAAGTAATTAATAATTTTAAAAATATACATATCAGCTGAGGATAAAATCAAATGAATTAAAATAGCTGCACTTCAGAAATTTATCATGTTTTTCAAGCTCCACCGTACTTGACTCAGGTGATAACAAAAACGGCTGAGCGCGGGAGAGTGGTTGAGAAAGAGAGAGAGCGAAAATACACTTGTTTGATCGCTGACTTGTTGTTGTGTTCCTCTGCTTCGCGCTCTTTGCCACTCAACCTTTTGCTTCGCTTTCGTGTTCTGCGTTTAAATTTTAATGCCCAATTTTCATAGAAAATCTAGTGAAAAGACAAGACTAAAGTGAAAAGAAAAGCAGGAAAAGTGCAGGCCTTTTGGTTTGATGACGAAGTTTCGTGTGCCGCCGCCGCCGCCTGCATTTTTATGTTCAGCCTTAATTTTGTGCTTCCTGTGAATTAACGAGAAAAAATACGCGAGTGAAAAAGAGAGATATAATTTCATATATATACAAAGAGAGACAGAAAGACTGGGATCAACAAGTGGAAACCGACAAACTTTCTTCGCAAAAGCCGGCTGATCATCCGTAAGAAGAAGAGGAAGCAGACGCAGCAGAGACGTAGCAATTCTCCCGGATTTTCTGGAATCGTTTCATAGTCCAACATGTAAGAGCCCCTTTTTAATATGCAATTATTGTCCGCGATTTATTATTGTTTATTTATGGATTTATGCCGCCTACGAATATTGCGATTGCACAATCGACAAATACCGAAGGCGGCGCTTTGGAATATGAACGATTTTCTGGTGTTTTGCATACCTCTTACAAAGGGTATTTACTTGAGACGAAAAATAGGAAAAAATTAAAATATTTAAAATAAAAAGTATTAAAATAATGTAAATAAAATAAAACAAAATGCCGCCTGTCTGTCCGTATGAAACAATAGCGTTCAAAATAAAACTGATCATGCAGCTTAAAATTTTCCAAAAACAGAGATATTTTATCTATATAGACTTTTCATTTATTTTTTAAGCATTAATGTCGGGTATTTAACAGTCGATTTAATAACTTTTGCTTAGTTGTTTTTATGTAAGTCTGTACAGCCGTAGTGCCATCTTTCGTTGAGTGCCCTTGTCCGCTCACGGAATAATCAATGAAGTCTCAGGGACTAAGCCCTTGTTTATACTAGGTATAAAAATAAATATGTTTCACATGGATACACACGATTTTGTCACTATATTATGCAAAGAGGTTCGATAAAAAAAATTTGTTGCTATATCAGTACCACTGATAAGGGTGCAAAAAACTGAAATGATAAATCAAAACCTGAGATCTCACAGAAACAAATTCGATGGAAATATTAATATTAACTAAATGAATTTTTAAGTAAAATACGTTGCAGGATTTTTAGTAGGAATCTAAATTATTTGTATTTTTAGTTGTATTTTAAAAAGCGTTTTTTTTATATAGATATTTGTTTGTATTTAGTTCCCTTACCGTTTTCGTCTTTAAAACATTTCCTGCATTTCCAGGAAATTTCAAAGCTGTAAAAAATACTCCTTCAAAGTTTATTTAATTAATGCACAATCAAAGCTAGTGATAAAAAATTCATTATTTTCCGGACCTTCAGTGATATATGATAATTTCCAAGGGCGCCTCAAGGATAAGTCTGTGACTCCTTCACGTATTTTCTCAACGTATTTTCTTGTAACTAAATGTGTATTTCTTTGTGCTGATTTTGCAAAGAGCGAACAAAGCTCCGTTGTTGTTTTAGTTATTGCTGTTCATAAGTATTTTTTTTCCTGCTTTGTTTGCTAGTTTATTTTTAGATTTTTGTCGTTAAAGTTTAACAAACAAACAAACAAAGCAACCGTGGCAACAGTGAAATATCGCTGACACGTTGTCTTGCGATTTGTTTTCGATCGGTTTCAGGTGTGTTTTACAAACTGCGCAGATTACAAGCGTAAAAAATATATTTAATGGTTAATTATAAGAAAAGGCTTTTCTTATCTGAGAAAAACTGTAGCAGGGGCACAATACTCTAGCTTAAACATTTTATTTGCCTGACTTTAAATGTTGACTATTGTTGTGGCAAAAAAAATTAAGTCGCAATATGAAAATTCATGGAAGGCTTTAATAGGGAATATATTCTTATCTGAGCTTCAAAGGGATAAATATACAAGTCAGGGAATTTGAAATGAAAGAACTTAATTGTTTGGTAACCAAATACATATGTAGATATTTTATTAAAGAATATAAATATTTAATTGTTAGGCTTTATTTATGTTTACCAATTGCTTATATTTTTGTAAATCTTTTTTTATATTATTGGCGTCAAAATAAAAAATTATATATTTTAAAAGCTAGTCACACGTTTTTTAAACTTTATTTTGCTACGCTTATAGCATTATCTGTGATAGTTTTATAGCCAATTTTATCGTCTTATATCCCCTATTTAAATTATTAATATTCATATTGCTTTAATGATCATTGAATGCTTTCATAAATCATATTTTTGTATATCTTGCTAGTAAACAAATATTTTGATTTGTTTGCTTATACAATCTGGCCATTTATAGCCCGTAAAATAAATAGCTTGTCAAATTTTCACATTTTTGTATTCTCTTTCCCCTCCCCAAGTCTCTAGTTCGAATTCTTCAATCCGCGGGACCATAACAAATTGCGATTTGTGGGTTCTTCTTTCTAGAAGACGTGCCCCTCTTTTCAGGTCGAATTTCGGGGCTTTGGGCAAAAAAAATAAAAATAAATAAGTATAAGAAGTTGGTGTTTAAGCTGCATATCAAATTAAAGTCAAATTGGCAAATTTGCAACAGTAAAATTTGACAAAGGAGAACGCTTTTCGGTTGGAAATCAATTTGCGAAGAAAATTAACACCAATTTGGATTTTTCATCAATGAAACTTGTTTGTGGAAAGAGCGCAAAAGTAACATTTAAGAGATTTATTTTTGGCGAGCTTTACTCTTCGCAATGAGATTGAACTCTTCCATACTCTGGGGATTTGGGGCAACAGCTGTTTATTATTTTCATTGACATGTTTGTAAATATTCCATTAAATTTGCATTGAACTTGAAACAAAAGCTTTGCGTGCAAGCAATGAAATATGTCTAAAAGTCAAGGAAAATTGTTTATTTTTTGTTTTTCTGTTCCATATTCACTTTGGGACTTATCGATATCTGGAAGAAAATGTGTCTTCACTATAGGGGAAAAAGCTGTGCGTTTTTAAGCTCTGCAAGCTCTTTTCTTATCAATGTTTACATGTAAAATCTTTAGCGTTGATCGGAAAATTAAATGGCCAAAAATTTAAAAAGAGAAAATAAATATTTAAAATACATTTATTTAATATTGTAGGATATATTTTTAATTTCCGTTTTTTTCTATAAATTACTTATATTAAATTACAAAGTTTTTCCTTACTACCTTTTTTATTGGCAATTTATTTTATTATTATTTTATTTATTTGTTTTACCATCTGCCCAACCCTTAAATGCATTTATATCACAATGGAAAAACGGGCGTTGTCGCCACTCAATTTATTTGCTGCTCTGTTGCCGCCCAAATAACCTTTCCTTTCCCGATTGCGCCAATTAAATAATATATATATATACATATATAATTATTACCCACGCTCACTGGCAGCTCTCATGACGACCGCCTTATCAATAGCGTCAATGTCGCCAAAATACAAACAAAATCGAGTAGAAATACAACTAGTATGGGAGAAAATTTAATAAAAGTATAAACACAGACAACTGAATGGATGGCCAGAGGGGGAGGGGATTTATTGGAGGGGTTAAGGGTTTCCAGACTATTTTATTAATATTCTGAATCATTTTGTTTACTTTGATTTAAACTACAAACAATAGAATTGTCAATAGTTTTGTGATCCCTAAACCCCCTTTTTTGTAGGGCCACTGCGTCAGCCCATCAATTCAGTTGGCCAGCCATGGAAATAATTTCAAATATATTTATATATCCACTGGCAGAAATATAAAAATTTAAATATAAATTCCACCAATATTTTTAAACAATTTTGCAGACAATCGTATATATTAAAAATACTATTAAAAATATGTACTATATAATATTAAATATTATTCATATTATTTAAAAAATTTAATTTCAATTGAATAATGAGATCTATAAATTATTAGGGATCCGTTTCTCTCAGTGCTTACAAATCTTCCACAGCTCTTTCCCGGCACTTTCCCAGTGGGTTTTGCATGTAAACAATTTAATAATGTTTTGATTTTTACTTAAATCACGTCCCACGCCAAATGATTGCTGCATGCTCAACTTAATTTCCTCTCTCGTCTGTCTGCTACTTTTAGTTGATAATAATTCCAGTTCGACTTTGTTTACACGCCCCGCAATATTGTTTGTAATAAATAAATCAGTGTTTCCCTAAACGTTTTCCGCTGCAATTTCGAGCAGGTAGCAGCATTCAACAGGCTTTTGTTGTAATTATGGCATAAAAATAAAAAGAATATGGCTATGGCAAAATTTGGCACGAGCTATACCGATGTGATTTATGGAGTGATCAATACTAAATCATCCATTGAGTGCCCCGCCACCTCAAGAGTTTCGTCACGGTTTCTTGTATGTGTGTGTGCGAATTACAATAAATTGCCTTGGACTGTCAACACTGCGTATGCGTAATATTTCTAGGGGTAAATGTAAGTTGTAAGTTGAAAAATAATGGCTTCAGGTATTTATTTAAAAGTGTGCTTAAAGGGCGATTTTACTACGGTCACAAAATTGAATTGAAGTGAGTCAAGTTTTTCTGGGGTAATATTGAAAACGTGATAAATATTTATTTTACAATATACAACTTTCTGCGGTAAAAATTGTATTGTTTGTTTAAAAATTGTTAAAATATAGAAAATTAAATAAAATACAAATTATTTTTCAATATTATTATAGATTTTTGAATATTTACTGGTTTTTCCACATTTAACTATTCAGCAGTGCTGCATAATATTAAGTATCCGCCCTATGATACCGGGCGTATACGTAATAAATATTTGTATGTTATAACGAACATAATTAGTGGAATCATTATATTGTTTTTCTTGTTTAAAATTGTTAGAAAAAATTAAAAATTAAGTAATTTAATTATTTTAAAATGAAGTTATGGATTTTAGATTACCTATTATTTTTATATAATATTTTTTTCCATATTCAACCATTCAGCAGTTCTGCATAATATTAAGTATCCGCCCTGTGATACCTGGCGCATGCGTAATAAATATATTTTTAGCACTATAAGAAATATTTTCTGGTAAATTATTATATATTTTTGTTGTTAACAAATTACATTAAATAATTTATTTTATTAATATTTTTTAAGATTTTGAAATACCCATTTTTATATTCTGCCTTTAAAAATTTCTACATTAAATTAAGTATCCGCCCTGTGAGCTTTGTTTCTTCCGCTAATTACTTTTTAAATTGTATACATTTTAGTAGGCTTCCTTTTTTAATCTCCACCATTTATTTATTATGTTCAAAATGCCATAAAGTTTATCCGCCAATTAAGATGTCAATTGAATATCCTTTAAATTACCAGCGAAGTTAAACTGTCCATAAACAGCCTTAAGGCGCTTCATGAATATGCAACTGGGAGTAGTATGTAGGGGATCTGGGGAAACCGTAGAGCTGCAGAGCCGATATGCGTGAGCCTGGAAGTAAATACTTTCGATACTAGATGCTGCTGCTGTTGTTATTATTATCTCTTTTTTTTTGTTGCTGTTCTAATAGGTGCCCCGAAACAGCGCTTTTCATTCTAGCATGCCAGCCCGCAATTAGAACGCTGGCAATGCAATTTTTCCATCACATCGCAGCATGGCTGAAAGCCCCAAGTACTGTGTGTGTGAGAGTGAGTGCTGCTGCTACTATTATTTTATTTAAACGATCGCAGAGCCAACGCACGAATCACAGGCAAGGCGTAGACGTATCGATATATGTATATATCTGTATATATATTGTGGATTTATTTTTCTTATTTTGATTTTCGAGTACTTCAGTGTGCGTGCACACTCAACTGGTTTCAGCCAAATTCCGACTTTTAATTTAAGCGACAACCACAAACGAACGACAACGCCAAACGCTTCTGGGGTTCACATTTGACAGCCAAAGTCAGTGATGTCGCAGTTGTGTTTTTTTGTCTGTAGAAAAATATGATGAGATATGAGAATTCGATTTTGCTTAGAAAATTTAACAAGCTTTAAGTAGAAATATTCATTTAAAGTTTAAAAATGTAACCCTTGAAATACATCTAATTTAAATAACCATAAATCCTTCTTATTGCTAAGGGATTATTATTATTTATTTCTGATTTAATTGTAAACTTTAGGTGTGGCTTATGAGCAGCTGTATTAAGTATCTTACCCTTTCTTCTAACAAAATAAATTAAGTTCAAAGCTTGAAACCCCTTTTATTATTGTTTATTTTTATAAACAATAATTTAATTGAAGCCAAGCTGACAGCACTGTCGATAACCGGCTGCGCTGCTTGCGTCGCTGCCACCGTCAGCAGTCAACTACTGCCGATAGGCCTTACGATCGTTGCTAATACCCAACGCTCGCCAAACAGTTCTCGACGCCGCTCAGTGAACAACGGAAGCCGCCTGTAAGAGGATCGAGACTCGAAGCCGACTCCCTTAAATTGTAAATTTATTTACAAAATACAAAGAAAACGCGTAAGAAAAACACAACGGTTCGTCTCACGCACCCAACTAATTAAGGCAGCAGCAGCGGTTAGCTGATCGGCGGAATCTCAACGTCGAACGTGGTGTGTGTTTGTGTTTAATTGTGGTTGTGCGTGTGTTACACTTTGTGTTTTGGCTCATTAAAAGTGCAAATTGTTTACGAGAATTTTGCCAGCCTCTCCAAAGGTAAAACAGCCAATTTCCTTTTACGATTCCTTTTTTTTTATGTTTTGTACCTCAAGCTCCCAGGCGGGTAATTTTCCTTACGAAGATCGGCAGTTTAGTGTGTGTGCGGCTGTGTGTGTCAACGTTTTAATTAATGTTGGAAAAAAATGAGGGGAGGAGAAGAAGATGCTCCGCCAAAGACTTGAAGAAGACCTGCTCCCGAAGACAGTCATGTGACGGCCAAGGCGCTTCTTCAGGTCTTTGGAATGACCACCAGGCATTCCATCTATATATTCAGCACGGAGAGAAAATTAATGGCAAACTATAATTATTTTTTAAATAATATACAATAGAGGAAAATTCAGAACTAGCAAAAAATTAACATTAAAAGCTTAGGAAAATATTGCTTTAAATCTTAAACAATTCCCTAAATTATTAATTCTCATAATTCACATATATCCTAAATTTATAGTTAAATTTTCCAGTACACGAACCAGTAGCCAGTCTTCTGTCATAACGGATGGTTGGCGGGGCTTTCTATAAGGGGAAATTGGGGGAAAATGCTATACTTGTTGTGGGGTCCAGAAACCAGCATCTTCGAGCTGGTTTTCTTCACAGAAAAAATAGAGCAATGCACAAAAAAGTGTGACGGTTGATTAGGTGGTTTGATCAGCTTTGGGATCATTAAGGAATGCTTTAACAACTCTATATATCAAGGAGGGGAATCTGGAGATTAAATAAAGTTGTGCTACAAATGGAAAGATGCTCATGGAACCACATAATTCTGTTAATGCAATTTGTTTAGTCACAGCGATCATTCAAACACAATTTAATGCTTAAACAATTTTATTCAATTACTTTTTCTATTTACATATACTCGCTCTTTGTTTACCCAAAGCTGTGAGATCTCCGCTCATTATTTATCCATTTTTCATTGGATCAACACTGACATGACTAGCAAAAGTCAAAAGTAATTTGAGTGGATCAAGAAAAAAAAAAAGATTTGATTAGAACTTGTTTCATCACAGGCGGCGGCGGCGGCAACTCTTTGGAGTTGTCTAGTTTTTTTTAAAGAACTTTTATGGTCTTATAATTGTGCTATGCTAGAAGGTAACTGGAATTATCAGTCACATATGTAAACATACTATTAGGGGGAAATGTCAGGAGAATGACATATCAGATTTATTTTAAAGTAATGTTAACAGACAATTTATCTACGGCTATTTATAAACATTTTATTTATGACAAACCATTTATTTATGATATTATAGATATGTTTATATATTCTCGTGTTATTTAATTGTATTTATATATAAATAATCGTGCATAATTTTATTTTTTCCACTATTACCTATTTATTTGTAAATTTTTAAGCCTTTCAGGCTTCAAAGCCTATTTGTTTTAAACATTTTTTACAATTCCCTGCTCTATTTTCGCTAATGTCAACAAATCCCAAATAATTCCACCATTCAGCCCTGCCCCAACCTTTGGTGAGTCACCTCGAAATGAGGTCCCGAATTCAACTTGCCAACTGAAATTGCAATCGTTCCCGCTGCGCAAAGGTTTTTTAATTGATTGAACGTGCGTTTCATACCAAGCAATCCGCATGCGTTACGCCAATTTTCGCCATACAAAATTGTGTCGGTGTCTGTCTCCATGCTATCCATAGATAGAGCTCACTAGCTACTAAATCGAGCCACTAGAAGCGGACAGGCGGGCGGGCAGGTGGAGGCCGTATCTGTATCTGAATGTCTTTTGAGTGTTATCAGGCGATCAATTGCCTTCGGCAAAGGCGATCGATCGATCAATGGACGTGTCGCCGAAACTAATGAACATTTGTAAGCCAAAAAATAAACGATAAACAAAACGACATAACTGCAAAAACTAGCTGCAAATTACACGTACAGAGAGGAAAAGTTAAATGGAAAACAAAAATCATAAACAAATTGGTTGCCTATTTCTTGTGAATAAAATTCTAAAATTTATTTAAAGTCGGATATTGTGGAGATTAAAGTGAAGTTCAAAGAGAATAATTAACATATTATTTTCAATATTTTATTATTTTTATATTTCTGTTGAACTTATTAAGAAATATTAAATAATATTTCTTTCTTTAAGTTCCCTTGTATTTTTCCTCTCTGTATTAAATATGCAATCCTCGACATTGACTCGTTTTTGAGTGGGTTTAAATCTCCAACTTGATAATATTTTTTCGCAGGGGGTCAGCCACAGTTTGGCAGGTCATTTTAGAAATAAACCTCAAAGAATTTATGACTTAGACTTTGCGTTTCAAGTTGAGCTTTATTACTGCTTTTTTATTGATTGTTTGTGCAACGTAGAAATGTCGAAAAATTTCAAATAACTTGAATAATTGCACGCCAGCGGTCGCGTAAATGGAATCGAATGGAATGAATTCCCATATACCATATGCCATACCCCCCCTCAACACAATCAATTTATATATGTCTGGAAATCCGGACAATTCTTGTTTCAATTTGGCGTTGCCGCTTCTTGCGAGTTTTATTTTATACGTTTTGAGGAAGCGAAGTAATTGAAACCTATAATTATAGCAAGTCCCCCCGGATCATACATACATATGTATATACTCGTTTGTGTCGGCAAGAAAGCGCTCCCAAATACGGTTGACATAACTCTCAATTGATGTCTCAATTTGAGAAAGAGCGGAAAAGATCGTCGCATGACTAACCGCTTAATTATGTTTAAATGTTTAAATGATTCGAATGCGGCGCATTTTTGGCATGCCCCATTAGGCTGATGTTGATGTTTGCTATTTGTTGCTGCCGGTGTTTAACATGCTGTCTGCTCTGCCTGTCACCACTTCTCAAAGTCCCCCCCCAAAGTCTCCTTTCTCCACCGGTTTGGTATCTTGGGATCTATCTAATGACAATCACGACTGTCACTTTTGATTAGCGATGGAGGCAGCGTCAATATTTGCCAACAAAAGGAAGCCGAGAGTTAAAGAGTTAAACGATTTGAATGTCGATCAACTGGCATATTGACATTGATGGATCTGGGGGACTTCAAGGATACAAGGGGATGTGGGGTTTTATTGAAAATTAATTTAAAATCGAACTGAAGAAAGAAATACTATTTTCAAATTACATTTTTCAAGTTTTTCTGAGATTCTTTGGCCCAGGAATGTTTATTTATATATAAATGATATAAAGATGAACAAGAAACTATAATCACCTATAACGTTTATATTAATTACAAATATATTTTAATTTTACAAAAAAAATAAATTGATTTAATTAAACTTCCTACAGTATCAGCATATATGTATCTTTCAGATACCAGTTACTTATCCTGTAAAATATATGCTAATTTTGGGTGGCCAACAGAACAGCCTTAATTATTGAGTACGCGCACAACCAGTATCGTTATCTCTGATCATAATGACACACTAATTGCGCTATCTGGCGATCTAAAAAATAAAAAGACGCCTTCGTGAGTCGATTTAGCAAGTGTAATTTTTCTAGTCACGCTGCAGCGAACCGCAAAACTTCCCTAAATGGTTAGCTTCATCCTCCTCTCTAATTACTCATTATATATACGATTTTAATATATATTTTTATATACATATATACCTTCTTGACCGCTGCTGGCCTGTTATCAGAGGCATGAATGAATGAACTCAGAAGCGAGTGATCGCGGTGTTAATACCCTCCATCCCAAAAAAACGAATTGACATTAAAGACATTTCGTGTTTCATTTAATAAATGTTTTAAAAAGAAATAAACGTACAAATGAAATACTAATTCAAATTAAAAGAGAACCTGTTCCTTTGGCGAACAGCATTTAAATGACAATAAAAAAAATAATAAAATCGTTGAAAATATTACGTATACGCTTAGGAAGAGAGACCCCAAGATGGAAACAAATTGCACTCGTAATTGTGCTTAAGTGGCCCCAAAAAGCTGCCTCCGATCACGAGAGCAGCGAATTCATTGAAAACTCATGGAACATGGGAAGCAGCATGTCTGTCTGAAGCGGGGAGGAAGATGATTTTGAGTGGCCTGTCAATTGTTCTATAAATAAATTTAGACTTCGTCGCTTTTGTTTTGTTTTCAAATACTCTTTATACTTTTCCTACATTGCCAAAGCGGTTCTTCCACCAATTGTCTTAATTTATTGTGTCAGTTTTTTCACTATTTCGGAATTTGCTGGTGCCTGCTGATATGGATCGATAATTGCCCGCACTTTGAGGGCATCCATCCGACCCAACACTCGCTCCTCCCTTCAACTTCCACACGGTCTCAATGTCGTTTGAGTGTTCGTTTTTGCATTGTTCATGGCATACAAATCGCACATTAATCCGTTGTGCGATCAATTAACAATGTTAATGTCCGTCTAATACGATCGTTTGCGCTGTAAAGTGAATACTTGCTTTCGGAACTGAGGAGGCACTTGAGAGTCTGGCGAATAAATTCCCAGACTCACTTGGCTGAATCTTGTCCAGAATCAAGGTGGCTGGCGAGGGAACGGGTTTCCAAAACGGATCTATTTTTTAAAGATTTTTTTTCAGTAAGGTTCTTGTGTTGATTTTTGCTTTTGTGCTGAACCTATTAAGAGATCATCGTTATTATAGCCATAAAATTATATACGGTCTTTCAGCGATTCTTTATTATGTTACCAATTTGTCAACTGGTTCTTGGGTGTGAAACTTTAAGGCATATATTAAAATTTGTTATTTATTTATTATATAAAAATGTGTGGGTTTAAGAATATTTAGTATTTTACCTATGTATGTATTCTACATATATATTTTTTGAGCTTTTTTTTGCATAAAAATTAACCTGCAACCGCAAAATAATTGTCAGCTTTTGATTCTCCCAAATTCAGTGGCCTGATTCCCCATTTCCTCACCCTGTACCCGAAGTGATCTTCCCACTCCATGGAATTTTGAGTGCCATTTCGGCCTTCCGCTTTATATATTCGCACATGAAGTGGAAACTGAAACCAGCCACACTTGTTTATAGGGTTTTCGCTTGTGCTTTTGTTTATAAGTTTGGCCTGGCCGTGTTTAACTTTAGCTGGATTTATTTTTAGCCCCGCTCATTCCACTTGAATTATTGTCTAAACGTGTCTGACAACAATAGCAGCAAAGTAAATATACATAAATGTGCCAGCTTACCCTTTTGTTTTGTTTATTTTGCATTTTCTAATTCTATCACATAATTTGTCAAGTCTCTTATCTTATAAAGGGCTTAAGGCGTTGTCCCCCGAAAAAAGACAGCAAAGACATTTTGTCAACTTGTCCAACAAGTTGTGTGTGTTTTTTTTTTGTATACAAATGTTTGGCGATAAGCTAATTTTCTTTTTTGTGATATTGTGATAATTGTTGCCAGCCATGGGAATTGGTGGTAAGGAATGCGGGCACTGAGGGAAATGGGAGAGTTGTGGGGGGTATTATTTTATAACTTTTAATTATTATATTATTAAACATTTATTATATTAAATACAGAAGAAGAACATTTTAAAAGTGAGAATTACGAATCAAATTCTTACTTTTCTGGCTGTGTAAAAGCTTTACCTTTCAGCTTGTGCAGAATTCGCTGTGCATTTGGCTTGGTTCATTCAGCAGTTGTGTTCATCGTCAAATACAATGATCATAAATCAGTTCCATCAGCTGATTAGATCGCGATAAGATTCCACAATAGCCTCTTATTGACACTACAACATTATTTATAAACTATTTTTATTCCGTTGTTCAATATATTTATATATTTTGGTATGCTTTCTGATTGCAGGGCTCCCAAACTTTGGCTGAGTGAGATTTCCCTGGCGGCTGTTGATCAGGAAAGCCGCCTGGAGGATGCGTTTCTGTTTTGATCGGCTGTGCTTCGCAACCAAGCGGCCAGCCCAGAATTCGAGCAGCAATCCCCCACCTGGCAATGCACTCAACGGTGGCCCCACTCCAGACACCACCGATGCACCATCACCGCCACTAGCCACAACCACAGCGCCACAAGTCAGTGATCTGTTTTACGCTGACTACCAGAAGCTGCAGCCAGCGATAATAGATCGCGATTGGGAGCGGGACAGAGACCGGGAGAGGATCAGCGAGGCCAAGCCACCGGACATAGACCCGGAGATACCAGAGAGTCCATCGTCACACTTACAGAGCCCACAGATACCGAGTCCGAGTGAGAATACGATTCTGATTCCGAGTCCGAATCATCGCTATCGCCGGCACAGCAGTGCCGAAGATCAGAAGACGAGGCGAACCGAGTCCACATCGGAGGCGATACGAAAAGCAGCCAGCATGCAGCAGGAGCCGAACGCCAACTATCAGTTCCCAACTGACCTGGGTCTGGTGAGCATCAGTGTCAATAATAACAACAATAATAGCGGCGGTCTGCCCACTGCCACGGCTGGCCATAATCACAACAACAACAACAGTCTAGTTGGCGGCATTGTGACCTTGCCAACAGCCGGTGGTGGTCTTATTGGTCTCGAGCACACGGCATCGGGTCTTCGCTTGATCCCAGCCCCTCCACCGAACTCGGATGTGCTGACGCATACACTGATATACGGCACACCACCATCGGGCACCCAGCAGCTGCATCAAGATCCCAGGAGTCTGCTGCATCAGCAGGAGCTGCAGTTGCAGCAACGCTACCAACAGCTGCAGCAGCTTCAGGCCCAAACCCAGGGCCTGTACACCAGCCAGGGCAGTCCCGTGCTTTACCACCAACAGCCGAGTCCCAGCCATAATCAGAACCAGAGCCAACCGGTGGCCATTCCCGGGGCCATTGCCAACGTATGTCACTCGCCGACACAGTTGCAGCCGCCAAATACCCTTAATCTCCAGCAGCAGATGCAGAGCCTAAGGATCTCCAGCGGTGGCGGCTCGGGAGGATCGGCCACACCGTCTCCGGTGGGCATGATGCCGGCTACCGCTGTCGGTGCTGATCCCAGCCTCATGATCATGAGCAACTATGTGGCTGCCTCGCCGCAGGAGGAGCGCTTCATTCAGATCATTCAGGCGAAGGAGCTCAAGATACAGGAAATGCAACGTGCCCTCCAGTTCAAGGACAATGAGATAGCCGAGCTCAAGTCGCATTTGGATAAGTTCCAGAGCGTCTTTCCCTTCAGTCGGAGCAGTGCAGCAGGATGTGCGGGCACAGGAAGCAGTGGAGGAGGATCTGGAGGCGGATCTGGAAGTGGAGGTGGTGCCAGTGGTCCCAGCACAGCCACCGGAGCCACCCGCAAGTCTGGACAGAATTTCCAGAGGCAACGTGCTTTGGGCATCTCAGCGGAACCACAGAGCGAGTCCTCCCTGCTGCTGGAGCATGTCAGCTTTCCCAAATATGACAAGGATGAGCGGTGAGTTGGAATTAATATACTAAAATATATTTTTTAATTAAATTTCGAAAAGGAAATTAGAAGAAAATTGTAGGATTTAAATATCATAAATCTTTAAAATATGTTTTATATATTTTATTTATATCAGGGATGCCAGTGAAGTTGATAGGGCTTAAAAAACCATTAAAAATATAACAAAAAGGATGAAATAATACATTAAATATCCTCATTTTAATAGAAGCATACATGTACAGACTTTTTTAGATAAATTGAAAAGCAATTAGGATTTTTAGTGCATTCAAGATAATTATACACATTCGATTTTAGGTTTTCTGTACATTTTAGTTCGTTTTCCAGACCAAAAATATTCTATTTCCAAAGAACATACTTTAATTGTAGAAGAAAACATCTTTTTTCCTATGAATTTGTCTTAAATAAATTAAGTTCAAGCTAATCAATAGCCCTGCATTACATACACGGATGTCCAGAGTATATACTACTATATAGAAGGGGTGATAATGATCAGAAATAGGCATCGGCATTGGCGTCGGCGTCATAGCGGTGATTTTAATCAACAAAAAAAGAATATTGAGAGCAGCGAACTGTCGCCTGTCGCCTGCCACAAAATGCGTTTATTAAAATGAAACTTGGATGGCGTCGCCGCCCATTCAATGGCCTTGGTCAGTGTCAGTACTCGGGATATTAAAATCTGTAAAAATTAATCTGCAAAATAGAATAAAAAAAGATGAGCACACGTAGGTTCCACGAACGGCTGCCAATTGGCAAACAACTCAGGTCACATACATACATACGTTGCTTTTCCTCTGGGGATTTTTAAACATTATTTATTGTATGTATTTTTTATACATGCAGAATCCAATTCGCTGCAGTCTCCGCAGTCTGGAATTATAAATTAAGAGTTGTGTATAAAATTAAAACTGCGAAATGGTGTGGGTGGATCGATCTGTCGACTTGTCTCTATTCACACTTGCCTGCCTGTGGGCCCACTGGAAGTCGTTGCTCTTGGCCAGCTGCTGCTTTCTCCTCCCCCACAGCCCGATTTGTTTTCTGTGCTGAAAGGAATCAAAAAACATAAATATTTATTCTTTATATATGTGGCAACTATGTTTCCTGAAGACGATCACAGATCATTTAAATGGCGACACGCGCTGTCGAGAAATAGTTTTCTAATTCTTTTTTAATTTTTATTGGTTTCTTATTTTGATTTTACATATTGTTTTGACTTGGGGGACCCATATTTTATGCTGTGGAATTTTTTAAATATTTGTATTTCTCCGGGTTAGCCGGAAAAAGTATATTTAAAATATTATTGTGGCTGTTGCTGATAAACAAACAAAAGAAATGTGGCTATTTCCGATTTCAAAGAGAGCTGTTTTTTATTCAAGGCCAAAAAGTCGGGAGTAAAATTAGCACCCACTCTTTCAGTTTAATTCTAAAAATATAATTGTTTATTTTGTTTGATAAACAAATGGCTAATTCAAACATATTTAAAAGGGGTTTCAATTCCATTGAAACATTTATATATATCTCAAATTGAATTGGTCTAAATATAAATCTGTTTATTCTCTCTAAGAACAGTATTAGCAAATGTTTAATTAATTATTTTCAAGCCTCGCTGACATCATTAAAAAATATTCTAGATTTTCAAGATAGACAAATATAAATTACTCATAATTCGTTGCCTTTTTGTTAACACACTCAAGCACACACAGCTTAATCTGAATGCGTATCGGACGCTAAGTAATGCCTGCAAATTTGTTTAAATCGGCCATTTTTATGACCCCAAGCCAGCGCCGTTGACACAATCACACAGAATCGCCGGCAAATTCGTGAATTTTCAATTGCAATTCAAACATTTTATTTGGCTTTGGCGACTGTGCTGCAGCGGGTGCTGGATTTTTCTTATAATTTTTTATTTTTCTTTGGAGCCAAATTGAGGTCCATTTTATCTCTGACCAAAATCTGTGCCGATGGCGACGAGGCAACGCTTGTGTCTGTGCAACAGGACATTTTTTGACACTTGCATGGCATAAATCAAAAGCGCCGTAGGCCTCCATCGCCGCCGCCGCCAGATATTGTACATACTTGGCAGAAATCTATGGGATCGGGATCGAAACTGAGGTTGGGTCCATTTTACACCAACTTGCGCCGACTGTCGCCTGCGCTTGGCTTTCAACGGGGCCATCTAATAAATAATGCCATGAAATTGTGCGAAAATTGGCTTTGGAGTTTTTCCGAGGGGACATGGAGAGGGTTTCAGTGAGTGGCAGGGGGTCGCTTTTAGAACTTGCCACACGTTGCACATACATGTGTCCACTGATGACAAGAAGGCATGTTGGGTCATTCATTCAGACATTTTTTGGATTTAATTGGGTGTTATTGTCTCATAATAGAGAGAATTATATTGGGGTTTTGTTCGGATTAGTCATTACTGTCTGAAGGATCTAGGAAAAACATATAAGAAAGCTTTTGTGAAACATAATAGAGCCGAAAAAGAGTAATTAAGAGTCCTAGGCGGATGATTTGCATAAGTTTAACCAATTTTTAAGGTTTGACAGATTATTTCAAGGTCTTGACATATTCTTACAATTCTACAAATAATTTTTAAGAATTACCATTCTTTAAACGCTTTACATTTAAACATTAACAACACTTATTGCAGATATTTATCTTATTAACAAATATTCTAAAGATCAGGTACTACTCCTTGCCAATAGCTACCATTAAATAATATTAGCTCAAGCCTATATATTATCCGGTAGCTTAACTACATATCATATTATTTAATTTGTTCAACATCGTCAAATTGGTCAGCAATTTTTCATTTCACTTTGCCAGCAAAAGTCTCGCCGTCCGAGTCTCCTCCCCTTTTGACGTTTTTTTTGGGCCTTGATTGCCAACTCACACAACATGGCAACATGGATTGTGCGAAGCGGAGCCGAGTGGAGCCAGGCCCCACCCAATATCGCTTCCATTGGCGCTGACATCTACGCGCAATTTCCATTTTTCATTTTCAATTCCCCAGCTGAGACGCCACTTGGCTTTATTATTGTCAAAAAATAGATATTTTAGCCGCCAAGTATTTGCACTTTCAATTCGATTTTCAGCGGTTTGTGAACGCACCCGCAACTGATCGACGCTCCAAGTATCCGAGAGATATCTCTGGGGACCCTACAGAGAAAAAATAAATATATTAGAATTTATTGACAGCTTTTATAAAATTAAATATCAATATTAGTTACCTGTACCTCTCGATACACCTTTCTAAAATGGATTATAAAGATAATATCTTTTAGGATAAACCTTACATTAAGTGATTATATTATTTCTTTCTGTGTGCATCTCCTAAGGTGCAGCCAAATCTCATTCCTTATGCCTTGGCACACATTTCAAATTGAATTTACGCACAAATATAGCCATTTGAATGGTTATAGCTTCCGACAACTGGAACGCTGAGGCGATCCGGCCGAGCCCCGTAGGTCTAATTGAGGCTATTAATTGTTTTGGCTCGTACTCTCAAGCCAGTGGCACCACTGGCACCACTTGTACCACCTCCATTGTGGCACCACATGCGTATCTGCGTGGTGCAACCAAGGAAAATGTTAATTTAGGCATATAAAAAAAATGGTCCGCTGGCAAAAAATAAACCCCACGGGGCAAACACCAGAAAGCGACGACCCACCACCTCCGGCCACAGTGGTACACTTGAATAAATTAGTATGACTTTGCTGAAGAACTGAAAGAAGTACGAATAAAATCTTATTAAAGTATAATTATATTTAAAAGTAATACGTATTCTTGCTGGTAGCAAAGTTTTACTACTTTTTTATATTTTTCATAGTCCTGTTCTTTGAATCTTTAATATTTTCTTGAAGCCTTTACTTTATTTTTATTTATTACAGCTTGATCATTTTAAGCCTTTAAGACCTAGCTCTAAGTTTTATCTCCACAAGTATAATTTGGTTGCATTTAAAGAGTTTAAACTGCTAAACCTATTAGTATATTTTCCTTAGTGTAGCGCCTGCTCCTTCTTCTTTGGTTTCAACTCCATTAGGAGAACTCGTTTTAGACTTTTTTGACTTTTTGGGACGCTGAAATCTAATACTTTAGCATGTTTTTATATATAGTCGCTTCCTAGACTCACTAGTCGTGACCAGGGTATCGATTAGACACGGTTCACTTAGTTTTTTTTTACATACTTTATTATTTTTGATTTTTTATTAAAATTTAATTGTGAGTGTTATGCTGGGGTACCCGCCAAACAGGCGCCACAGGTGTCGCTCTGAGTTCGGTGCAGTTTTTCCCAGTCCGTTGCACGAAGGAGGAGGTAACTCATCACCACATTTCGGGGCAATCAGGCAGCGAGTTATTTGTTCAACTTTACCAAGTTCCAAGCAATTCCCAAACTTGGCTCGGATCGTTGCCAAAACGGAGGCCTACAAATTGGCCCCCCAACCAAAGCGACGAAGACTGTGCCAACGCCTTCGTGATTAACTCGATGAAAAATCAGTGGGGGTCCATTTATTTTGTTCTGAAATGAGATAGAAAATTTGTATTTTAATGAAATAATTTTAATTATTTGAAAGGGATACAAAAATAAACTACAAATCTTTTCACATTTTGATTGTATTAATACTCAAAGTTAAATTATATTGGCTCTGGGCCCCACTATGCCTGACTGGCTTTAATTAATCAACCAAGATCTGGCTCTCTGGCTTCCAATTTATATCCGCCGAGCCCCCAACTTCTTTCTATTCCCATTACTGTTCCACTGGCCCGGGCCAGTTGTCAAGTTCGCTGACAGATAAAGTCATTTGACATTTACAGGCATTGCCGACATGGCTCGACTTGTGGTCCAACTCCTCCACTACCACCTCCTCCTCCACCTCCTCTGGCCAAAGTCGAAGCATACAATTTTCAAATTTGTATTAATTTCATATCGGTCGATTTGCGCGCATGCCAACAACCATCGATACGATATTGGATATTAGAAAAAAAAAATAAAACTAAAAAGAAGCAAAGCCAGAAACAAGACATAAAGAGTGCAAAAAGGGGGGCCATAATTTTGGTGGCACAACTAGTTGGCTGGCCAAAAAGATAAAACGATTTATATGTGTCGATCGGAAAATTAATTGGACTCTTGCCTTTGCCCGAGTCCACTGACAGCAACAGCTTCTTGCCATTTTCAATATTCTCGAAACTAATTGAGTTTATATTGTTGAATCGTTATTTGCAGCTCCCGTGAACTTATCAAATCTGCCATTTTGGATAATGACTTCATGAAGAATCTGGATCTGATGCAGATACGCGAAATTGTCGACTGCATGTATCCGGTCAAGTATCCAGCCAAGAATCTGATCATCAAGGAGGGCGATGTTGGCAGCATTGTCTACGTTATGGAAGGTGAGTAAATTGTTTTTTAATTAAATTCAATTTTTAAAGGGAAGAAATATTAAAGGTACATACTAGAGCATTTATTATTATTGTAGGTGCGGATTTTTCATTTTTCTGTTTTTCTTCATTTAAGTTAACTGAATATTTTCCTGTCTTGGCTGTGTTATCTTTTCAGCCAAAAAGTAGGCAATAATTTTGTTGTAAAATGCTTGTAAAATTGACTTTAGAGAGAGCTAAATTTCTCATGACCTGCATGTCTTTTTATTTAGCACTAAATACTTTTTAAGACCTATGAGTCATTACCAAATATATATATTTATTTCTTTTATAATCTTTGAGTCAAAGTAGCTTTTTAAAAAGTAAATTAAATTACTTTTCTTTGGGTAGAAGTACTGTATATATTTAAAAAGAGAATATTTATAGCTCAATGGCAATTCATAAATATGGAAAAGTAATACAAATATTTATAGTTCAATGAAAATTCATAAGTACTTAGAACTATTTGAATTTATTTATTATCTTGCAATATTATACAAAATATCTTATTTTTAGATGGAAATCTACATATTTTCGCAGATATCTTTATTCGTAATTTCTTTATTTTCCACATGGGTTTCCCTTAGCTGTCTTTACTTACATTTTCGCCCACTTATTTTTCTCATTTTCCTTTCCTATTTTCGTTGCCCCGCCAAGATCGTGGCAACTCGTTGTGGCAGATAAACTGCACGTGTGTGTCTTGACCAGAAAAATGTGAAATACCTGAGTTCTTTTGGGCGAGGGACAGGTACTGAGGGAGGCCTGTGGTCACACCCACGCTGCCGCTGCCGGCGGTGTAGAAGAAGTTCAGCGAAATGTCAGTGGCTGTGGCGAACAATGCGGGTTTTTCCTTTCGGTTTTTTACTTTTTGCTTAACATTTTGTTTAATAGTTTTTTGCACGTTTCTGCGTTTGTCTTGGATTTATTTTACTCGATTTCTGGGTGTGCTATGAGCCTGGCTCTCTTGATTTCCAACTCCATGGCTAAATATTTGTCCGAAATGGGTTTGGTTGCGCTTGGGTTCTGTGTGGAGCGAGCGTCTCTCTGCTGTTAAATTACATTCATTTAGGTACTTGACATTAGCATTTTAATTGCACAAACTGAGACCCCGGTCGGGGACCCCGAATTTATGATTATATTTACTTACAAACGTAATAAAGATGATAATCAACAGTCGAATATTATGCAGCATCCACAAGTGGCAAAGAGATAGATGAATGCGAATAGCGGATGCTTCCTCAATCTTGCTTGCAGCATCACAACACGGCCTGAGATTTTCCGCTTCCTTAACCTGAAGCTAAGGCCTCGAGTCGGTGTGTCGGCACTCGATCCTATGAACAGATGTCACGGCATCTGTCCATATCACATACGATACCTCTTCATATCGCATCCAACGGATGCATCTCAGATGCTTCAGTGAGAGAGTGAGAAATCCCCAGCAGATGTTGAAGAGATTTGGCGGAGGTTTCGGCCTTGCTGATATTTGTTTGATGCCCTGTAAAAATTCCAAGAAGGAAACCTTCAATATATTTTTGAGATAAGAATTCCGTGTGCCGATTAAAATACTTTTTCATTATCTCGGGCCATGATGTTTGATTTATTTTAAACTTTCTTGCTGATTAGCTTTAAATGGCAAAAGTAAATAAGTATTTTATATACAATTCTGGCAGGTTTTATAGTACGATTTTCTTTTGGATTTCACACTGAGGTCACTGGACTTAATCTATAATCTATTTCTGCAAATTCATTGTTCCATTTATGAATTGTTACGTTTTCTACAATAGATAACGTTTGTATTTCTTTAGATTTCCGTAGCGAATCTGTGTGTCTCTTATGGCCAAACCAGTTCGCATGTACCCTATAGCTACATAGGAAGAAATCAGTTGATGATTAAGGAACTAATAAATATTTACGAATTTTTAAAGGTATTTAATTAACAGAAATTAAATAAATATGTCTTGAGGATGATATAAAGCTTTTTAGAGGTTTTTTTAGTATCTCAAACTCGATTATAAGATAACCTTCGTATCAGCCTTTTTAAAATACACTTTTTATGAGCGTTATTTTATTTTAAGCATTCATTTATCTTAATCTTTTCTTACTTATCAAATATTTAATCCAGTTTTTATACTTAAAATTTAGTTTCTTGCTGCCATATTTTTTATCAGTGGACAGCACTTGTTTTTGTTCGAACTTATACCTGTATCTTGGTGTGTGTATTATGTTTCGGCTATGTTTTCAACTTGCTCTCTCAGAGAGTCTTCTCTTCAGATACAGATACATATATAGAAAAAGATATCTCGATCGCTGGCTCTCTCACCCACGAAAAAAACAAAGCCACAGCTGCTGCAGTATCTCTCTGCCACTATCTGAAAAAAAGAGAGATAAAAGAAACAAAAATCAAATTATTATGGATGAATATGAATATGTATCTTTTATATTTTTGAAAATGGTTAAAATTTATATATGAATTATGAGATAAAAGCTCCCACAAACGTATTAAAAATTAGGCTTCTAGGAGAAATTTGCTGACCCGCGAAATAGGGCTGTGGGGACCACTGATTTCGACGCTTGTATCTTTTAAATTTAATAATGATTTTATAATTAGAAAGGTATTTATTATATTTTTATATATTACAGAAATTAGCCGACTCCTAAAATCCCATTTTTACCATTTTAAAGATACATTTTAGTTGTAGTTTTCCGCAGTGTAGACTCCGCTCTTTCTCTGGCTGTTTTCCCTATCTCTCAGTTGAAACTGAGTGAGTAATGCCCGAGCATAAATAATAATACCCGTATTCCGTCGACCGATCTCTGGCAATTCGCTTGTCATTCGTCCGGTCGGAGGCGCAGCGAGAAAACGTGTGAGGCGCCTGCGCGCTTTCCAGCGAATAATAAATGCACCTGGATTTGTTTTTGTTGTACCTTCCAAGCGGTGTTACAAGGGACATAACTCCCACTTCGTGCTACGTTCCGTTTCGTATTGGTTTCTTGGGCATAACTCGTTGCTGATTCGCGATTCGTGCAGTGAGTGTTACGGTTCTTGGGCTTTAGTTTTGCATATTGAATTCTTTTGAATCTTTTGCAAAATCGAGAGGAGAGCAGCACAGCCGCCGCGAGTTACATATAATAAAAGGCATTCCGGACAGTTACAATGGCATTTCTATAACACACATGCCGCCGATGCCGCAGCCTTTGAGCTATATTTCCAACAATGCCCATATATAAATAGCTTTAGTTGCGGTGTAGTTGTTTTACTAAAAAATCTGAGTAAACAAAAACCGCGCACACAGGAAAATCCGTGTTAATTTCTTTGAACTACACTGGGAAATTCTTGGAAAAATTCCAGTGTATTAAAAGTGAAAGTGAATTGTTTAAATACGTTTGTTAAGTAAAGGTAAAAAAAAAAAACATTACTAAACGACTAGACGTAAATGTGCGAAGAATGAGACACTGAAAACGGAGACTCTTGGATTGTTTTTTCCTCTTTTTTTTCTACTCAAAATCGAATTGAACAACAACAAAAAAAGATCACTTGAAGAATTCCGGTTTGTGGTTTTCCTCTACAGCAGCAGCTGTTGTTATTGTTGTTGTTTCTGTTGCTGTTACTTGCTCCGTTGATTTGTATTTGTTGTTGTCTTCGGTCATTGGTCCGAAAATTAAACCTAAAAAATAAGAAGCAGAAACAGAAAATAATTGTGTAGAAATACAGAAATTATATAGCAGCAAAACTGTATAATGCCAAATGTCAACACTTTGGTTTCGATCGTGCAAGAATGTGAGAACATGAAACCCCAACACCAGAATCTGATATGGCCCAAAAGAATGAAATGAAAGAAATTTCGTCGAAAAAAGCAGCAAAAATTTAATTTAAAAAAATATATAACTAGAAAAAGAATTAGAAATCGTGTGAAGCAAATGTCAGCAAAAAAAGATGATAATGTTTGTGGCAGAGAAAGAAGCATCATCGCATCTGAAATCAGGTCTCCCCACCTGTCTTTTGACTTCTTTTGTTCTGCCCAACCTAAGGTTAAACTTGAGCTAAGTCAGGTTAGTAGTTAGCGGGGGAAACAGACCGGTTGGAGGCCCGGGTTTGCCCCGGAACCAAGCCAGCACTCACTCTCACTTTTACAAGCCAACCACCAACAAGTTTTGCATTTTGCCTTTTGACATGCCAAGTGAACTATACTCTGGCTTCGCTCGCTCCACTGACTGATTGAGTAATATAATAGGCGAAAAGTGGAAAATGATTGCTAGATGGGATCACAAGATCATTGAGAAACTGGGCTTAGGCCAACAGATGTTGGATTTCAGAAGAGGTTTCTTCTAATTGACCCGAAAAAAGCGAGTGATTGCTGTAGCTTCTTTTTATGTATAATTTCTTTAATGTGGTATTTTTTAAAGTGGATGTCAGAGGGGAGACCATGACCAGATCATTGAGAAATTTAATGCATAATTGATCTTAAACAAGTAGAACGAATTGCCTCACTTTTAAAGGGAAAATTGTTGTTCACTTTTAGTAGAAGAAACATTAAAGAAAATCTAAGAAAAAGCTATAAAAAATATTATTAAAATGTTACGAATTTCTATAATAACATGCATTTCCTATTATGTGCAAAAAAAGAGAAGAGATGTTAATTAATAAATTATACCGGCACCACCAGAAGCATTTTTATAAGCTGATTAATCGAAAGTTAATGATGCCAAGACATCAAGTCAGAAAAATAATTTCTATTGGCATTTTATTATGTTAATTTACATAATTTAAATGTCACCTTAAGTTGTTTATTTAAGTAACAAAAATGCTTTGTATTATGAAAGTTTTTTAAGTGCCAGAAAAAGAACCGCTTCTCTCGGAGGGCATTTCCCATTGATCTTTCTAATCTAATCTGCAGCCTAAGCTTGGGATTCCATCACGAATCTGTCCAGAGAACCTTATATATATATATAGATCACTTGATTGTCTCGTTTGTCAGCTTTATCGCAGAATATTTAATTATATATACGAAATCGAACTGAACAAAGAGAGAAGTGAACCATAACACACTCGCAGATTTGCGGGAATAATAACTGATTCCCGAGACTCGCTCCCATTTCGATTCTTGTTTGACTACAATCTAAATTTTATACACAAAAGATTGATCTTTCCCTGCCCCCCCAAACTAACCCCCTCCTTCGTTGCTTATTTGTATTTGTTTATAACTTTCTTTATGGGAGACTTTCATTAGCATTAACACAAACAACACAGCTGAAGCCATAAATATTTATTATGATGATTTACAAGCAGCTGGATCGCTGGATCGCTGATCTTGTCTCTGTGTCAAAATGCGGTCAAAAAGAGTGACTAAGCCATTGCCGATTTTTGCCAGGCCATAATTGTCAGTCGAAAGGGCGGTGCCGAACAAAAACAAAAAAACCAAATCATGTTTTGTGTGTATAATTAAGAAAGAGCTGCCAAGCAAAACCGAGAGTGACTTGGACTGAATCCGAATCCGAATGCGAAGCCAAGTCCGCTGCCCTTGGCATACAAGCTCGAGTCTGTGACTAACTTGGCTTTAATCGAGGAGCAAAACCCTGCTCTGGAGATCCGTTAACTTCTATAAATAGCCGACTTCCCAAAAGGCAAAATGCTATAAGGCACTTGACTAAATTTGTTAAATAATTTTATATTGTTTGAGTTCCTATTGAGAGTTCCCACGAGAATCGATTTTAGTTTGCTTCCTACGATTAACCTTAATTCATGGTTAATAAATTGATAAGTGTTCCCATTATCAGTCTGTTGTTATTGTTTTTATTGTTATGGTTTTTATTTCTCTCGGTGCAAAAGTAAAGTTGTTTATTTTATTTGTTATGTTTAGCGGATATTCTCGTTTCCCGCCCCAGCGCCTCTTGGCGATTGTATTCAAATTGGCGAATCCACAGACACTGGCTGACCTTGCCAGCCAGCAGCCAGCACTCTCCAACATTCATCCATTAAGGCCCGAAGCCGAAGCCGGAGTCAGACCCTGGTCATTGCGAAAAATGTCTGCAGTTTCAATTTGTACACATATTTTTTTCTCTTTTTTTTGTTTGGCTGCTCAGCTGGGCTTGACGGATTTCCGCATTTTTTAAAAAGCCGCCAGCAAACGAGTCGAACCTCGACCCACGTTGAACTCGTTGAACACCAAAGACTTTGGGGTACATATTTTTGGAAAAGACTTTATTAATTTTTGGTGGAAAAATACACTAGGGAAATTGTTGTTTGGTTTTTCTGGCAGGCAGCCAGGCAGGCAGGCAATCAGTGCCGGGGTCTTATCTGTGTAAAAGCCCCAAGGCACAAGTTGTTCTCAAAAAACCACGTAGTGATAAGGGGTTCTCTGGTTTCCCTCTCACTGTTTCTCGATTTATCTCTCCCCCTTTCATAGGAACTTTACTCGTTTTAGGCAAATAAACACCTGAAAGACCAGGTAATTTATTTGCTATTAGTTACGAGAATAGTTCAACAACATCAATGTGTATTTCGGTCTTTGTTTACTCTGCGATTGATCATGTTAATGGCCCCTGTGAAGGTGATCATTGTTTGGGTATTTGTGATCACAGCTCGTAATTTGTTGTTTGTCGCCGTTGTTTTGTGTTTGTGTTGTTTTCACTCACTGTTTATGCGACAATTGTGAGTGTTCAATTGGATCGCAGATTGCAGATAGCAAATTGAGGAATTTGTTACTTGAAAGCATCCTCGCGCCATTCAATAAACAATTAGTTTATGTGGGAAAATAAAATGCCATTTGTTTGATTTACGTGAACAAACGTTTAAAGTTTAATAACAATTGATTGTTTGTGGGTATTCAGCTTTATTATACAGAAAATGTGGCGGTACTTTTATCGGCAAACTGCCCCAGACTTGTGATTTGAGGTTGAAGTGGAGATATTTATGATTCTCTGAACAGCTTTTACTATCTGAATTTATATCTTTTAACTAAGACTATCAACGTTTGCTCTTCTGTTAAAATACATTTCCCAGAATTTTATTTTATTCATTTACCTAAAGATTTGTTACTTGTATTATCTTTTCCAGTTAAAAAGCTAAGGAAATTTCCAGTGTTTTTCTCTACTTATATAAATATTAAAGATTTGCTACCACTGTTGCAATATTTACATCATTTTTGTGACAAGTTTTACCTTCTATTTATGCAACACACCTAAAAACTCCCAACTTTATATAGTTTCTGTCGTAAAACCTATCGTATTTTACCTTCCAATCAAGCGCCTTTTAAAATAATTTGTAAATACTGACACATTTGCATCCCTCTTAATAAATATTTGATGGATCGCCCGCAGATTACCCATAATAGTTTATGACTCACACTTTATTTATATAGTTCAACGGTCTGTCAAGATCGCATTTGCGTCAGTTTGCTCCATCAATTAGCGTAAATTGATCCACAAATTGTTACAAATACACATCCCTGGGAGTTAACGTCAACAAATCCAATTCCCTTTCCATTCAAAGTCACGCTCCATTTTTCGAGCCCAGCACCGATGGTCACAGTGTTTATTTAGTTTTTGGTTTTCTGGTTTAATTTTGGCAGCGACTATGACACTCTGTTTGTGGGGGGAACCGCCTTTATTTATTTGGTGTTTACCTTGTGGCAATATCGCCAATTGTCACTTTGCTCCTCCACTTTCATTCACAATTATTGGCTAATTTGCGGATGATGATTAAGTTTTCGATGCACTAGGCAGCTGGCTGGCAGTTTGAAGTTGAGGTTTCATGTCGAAAAGTAAATCGCGACTCACTCATTCACACGCTGCTAACCAACAATTGTCCGAAATTAATTTGCAACTTAAGCTAAATTGCTATTGTGGCGTTATTGCAAGAAATCAAGTTTTTTTTTCTGCGTAATTTCCCAAAATCCGGTGGAGATTGTTGTCTTTTTTGGCAGCACAACTGGGGTTAAGATGATAGGAATTCTACGGAAATAGGTTTAAAAGGTTATATAAATTTTAAATAATAAATAGGGTTTCTCTAGGCCTGGTTTTTAGCAGAGTTTTTCAAGCTGAACGAGCCGAAAATTAAAGATCTTATTTTTAAATAATTCAAGCTTAAGTTTTCCTGTGTTTTCCAAACAATTTGCTGCTCTTGGGTTTCTTTTTCTGTAATTTTTTAGGTCATATCAGTATATATAAACTGACTGCTATTATTTTTTGTCAAAGTTGGTAGGATCCTCTAACCATAAACAAACAATCAATGCGCAAAGCGTGTGGCAAGCCACTAAAAAAAAACATGGAAAGTTTACGACATATAAATAAACAACGATCAGCGACTGAAACAGCAACTACTGAAACAGCAACAGCTAGCAAAACAGCAAAAATAAAAGATTTTGCAATAACAATAAATAAATAACAAATACAAAATACAAATTGTTACCCGCTTTACAGGCCTTTTAGCCAAGCCATCCATCGCCTTCTCTGTTTCCCTGTGACTCTTCAAATATTCCGTGCGCGAAATTTCAAAAAGCTTCGCCAGAGTTATGCAAAAGACTCGACGCCCAAACACAAGGCACAAAAACATAAACTAAATCGAGGAGCCAGCCAAGACAAACGTGGAAACAAAGCACGTCTGCTGGTCAAGTGAAATTTCTTCAAAAAAAAAAAAAAAAACCGAAAAAATCCAAAAGAAAACCGCCGCCTTTTGTGTGTTTCGTAATGAAAATTAAACATTATCCGGGCAAAGCCGTCGACGCGAGTCTTTCGCTGGAAGGCAGCAGTGCCATGGGGGCTCTCTACGAGGCCAACTGGCTAAGGGCTGCCACTCAGACCCAGGCGCAGACCCTGCCCCAGGTGCAGCCCCAATCCGCGTACCCAACCCTCAATCGATCCCCCTCGAAGCTGAGCCGGCAGAGCAGCTCGGCGGGCAGCGGCAGCAGCTTCCTCCTCGAGGGGATCTCTGCCCTGAGCAAATACCAGATAGCCTTGGAGAATATCCGGCAGTTGGAGCAGCAAACCCAGCAGTCGCGGGACAAATGCATCGTGAGCACCATCAAGGAGCTAAATGGCTACAGGCCAACGGTCATGCAGCATCATCACCAGCACAATGGTTGGATATCCGAGGAGCAGGACCAGGAACATCCACAGAAGATCAAAGGACTTTCGGATGAGGAGAAAAAGAAACCCCAAGACACGACTCCCGCTGTCAATCACTACGTTTTGGATCCGACGGAAAGAGCCAGGCTTCCACGTCCCCGGCAACAGCTCTCGGTGAAGCCACCCTCCCTGCGTCGCTCTCAAACGATGATGATGCAACAGCCACCCAGTTATGTCACCCTGAGGACATCGCCCTCGAAAGTCTTTCATAAATCACAGAAAAATCTTAGTCACAGTGGTTCCTCTGCAACATATTCCACATTCTCCTCGGCAGCCGATGATCAGCAGCAGAATCAGGTTGTAATCTGCCAGCAGCCGCAGAGGCTAATATCTCCACCTCCGCCCAGGGAACCGCCACCAGAGCCACCCAGGAGGGTGGTAAGCAAGCCCCTAACCCGCTCCCAGACCTCCGTTCAGAGATATGCCACCATTCGGTTGCCCCATGGACAGTCCACTTCGTTTAGCAGAAGCATAGCTCCACCTAAGGATTCTACATCATCGCTGCGAAGGCATAGCTTGGAGCAGGCTCTCAAGGGTCTCAAGCTGGAGGAGGAGGCAGAGACGAAGGCAAAGGATGTTCGCCAGAAGAGTCCACTTATGGAACGTCTCTCGCCGGCTGCCAGCAGTAATGGCAGCTCCAAGGATCTCAATGGTGAAGGCTTTAGCATTCCACGTCCTCGCCTCATCGTTCCTGTGCATACATATGCCCGTCGTCGTCGTACTGGGAATCTCAAGGAGCAGTCCAGTGGGGGGCAGGAGGAAGAGGAAGCGGATAAGGGTAAGGGTTGAGTAAGAGAAGAGGAAGCTTATGAGGGAACATTGTTTAGATTCTTTGAAGAAGCTTTTGTATATCTGAGTAGGATTCCCTTTTAAATTTCTTGAAAAATCAAGGAAAAAATATATAATTTGAATCAATTTTGGGTTTAATAATAACATAGAAAATATTTTTACTATCCTGGGTATAAATATTCTTTAATATTTTCATTTTAAACCTACTAATTTACCCCCATTCTTTCTCTATCTTCCAGATGGCCGCGTTGAAGTATCTCGCGAGGGCAAATACCTCTCGACCCTTTCGGGTGCCAAGGTCCTGGGCGAATTGGCCATTCTGTACAATTGCCAGCGAACGGCGACCATTACAGCGATCACCGAATGCAACCTGTGGGCCATCGAGCGGCAGTGCTTCCAGACCATCATGATGCGAACGGGCCTGATCCGCCAGGCCGAGTACACTGACTTCCTCAAGAGGTGGGTACCTCAAGACTTTCAGACTTCCTACCCCCAATCTCTGGCAATCTTTGCACATTTAATGTGAATTTTAATGAGGCTTTTTGCGCTGCTGGCGAATTGGTGATTGGCGCCGACTGGTTATTTGCCATTTGGGCGTAATTAATGTTCATTTGCACTTAATTATATCAATACAGGCTACCAGAGGAGTGAGTCCGTGTTTGGCCATTACTCCTAATGGCAAAAATGTAAAAATCGTTTAGCTTAAGGATTGTTTTTTCCATCGATTTGTGTGTTTTAAATCGTGCAAGGTTTTTTTATTATTTTGTTTTGTTTTGGGGGGAGAAAAGTAAAGTAACTTTCACCCAGCAAATGGGCAGACAGACGGCTGCTCTTCAGGTGCAACAACAGCATCTCATAGTCATCGGCAAAGCGTCGTCATGGTCATGGGCTTCCATTCCATATGACGTGCAATGCCTCAAACTCAATCTTGCAATCTTGAAAACTCACTTCGAGTCGAAACTTCAAACACCAAAACGAACTGCGGCCAACGAACGCATAGAAATTTCTTTTTAAACTTGGCAACATGGCAACCAGTTTGTTGTGGCCACAACTTCCACATCCATCTATCCAGCCAGCCTCAAGTCTTAAGTCCAGTTCCCTTCCTTCCCCAACTTGTAGAGTGACCGGCAAATTAATCGCATTTAATTGGTCGCCCGTAAAAAAAACTGCTAAATAATAATACAAAAAAATAAAATAAACCATGATTGAGGCCTTGCACTCGTTGCCCATTCCAGATACGAAAAGTAGCGGAAAAGCGGAAAACAGTCCATAGAAAATGAAAGTCTAATCATCATCATCATGATGATGATGAAAGATTTAGATTCGGATGCTAGATATTGCAGCTGCATCTTGGAGATACATGTGTAGCCAGAGGGGAGAAGTTGGGAATATGGAAGTGGGTCAGTCAGCCAGCTAGCCATTAGATTCCAAACCCATTACCCTGGAATTCTCCTATCTAGATCAAAACTTCTTTCGAACACTTTCTTTTCCTTTTTGCTTTGGAAACAAGATTAATATCGCCTTGTAACTAACAATTTTCGGTTAATTTTCTTCTTCCCCCCACCAGTGTTCCCATCTTCAAAGACCTGGCGGATGACACGCTCATCAAGATCTCTGATGTCTTGGAGGAAACGCATTATCAGCGCGGTGATTATATTGTGCGCCAGGGTGCCCGAGGCGATACCTTCTTCATCATTTCAAAGGGCAAAGTGCGGGTGACGATCAAACAGCAGGACACCCAGGAGGAGAAGTTCATTCGCATGCTGGGCAAGGGCGATTTCTTTGGAGAGAAAGCCCTGCAGGGGTGAGTTTTAAATGTTATTAATTAATTAATTTCCTTGCTAATTATTGGTATATAATATTTTTGTATTATAGCGATGATCTGCGAACGGCTAATATTATTTGTGAATCCGCTGATGGCGTCAGCTGCCTGGTCATTGATCGTGAGACCTTCAATCAGTTGATTTCTAATCTGGACGAGATCAAGCATCGCTATGACGATGAGGGGGCCATGGAGCGCAGGAAGTAAGTTTTAATTTAGCTTATAATACATCACATTAGCTTTTTGCTTGAAAATGTCACAGAATATATTTATTAATTATAATTTTTTCCCTTCCAGAATCAATGAGGAATTCCGTGACATTAAACTAACCGATCTACGCGTGATCGCCACCCTTGGTGTGGGTGGCTTTGGGCGCGTCGAGCTGGTCCAAACCAATGGCGACAGCTCCCGCTCCTTCGCCCTGAAGCAAATGAAGAAATCCCAGATTGTGGAGACGCGCCAGCAGCAGCACATCATGTCCGAGAAGGAGATCATGGGCGAGGCCAATTGCCAGTTTATTGTGAAGCTCTTCAAGACCTTCAAGGACAAGAAGTACCTGTACATGCTCATGGAGAGCTGTCTGGGCGGTGAGCTCTGGACGATACTGCGGGACAAAGGCAACTTTGATGATGGCACCACCCGCTTCTACACCGCCTGCGTGGTGGAGGCCTTTGATTACCTACATTCGCGGAACATTATCTATCGGGATCTGAAGCCGGAGAATTTGTTGCTCAATGAACGCGGCTATGTGAAGCTGGTGGACTTTGGCTTTGCCAAGAAACTGCAGACAGGCAGGAAGACGTGGACATTCTGCGGAACACCAGAGTATGTGGCTCCGGAGGTGATACTAAATCGGGGCCATGACATCAGTGCGGATTACTGGTCGCTGGGAGTGCTCATGTTTGAGCTGCTGACGGGTGAGTAACGGAAAACTAAGCTTGAATTTGATTTAAATCTAATATTTAATCCTCCAGGCACCCCACCCTTCACCGGCTCCGATCCCATGCGCACATACAACATTATACTTAAGGGCATCGATGCCATTGAATTCCCCAGGAATATCACTCGGAATGCCAGCAATCTGATCAAGAAGCTGTGTCGCGACAATCCTGCCGAGCGTTTGGGCTACCAGCGTGGCGGCATTAGCGAGATCCAGAAGCACAAGTAAGATAAATCCCATGAAATTCGAATGAAATAGGTAAAAACTATTCTTCAACAGGTGGTTCGATGGCTTCTACTGGTGGGGCCTGCAGAACTGCACCCTGGAGCCACCCATCAAGCCCTCGGTTAAGAGCGTAGTGGATACGGCCAACTTTGATGACTATCCCCCCGATCCCGAGGGTCCGCCGCCAGATGATGTTACGGGTTGGGACAAGGACTTCTAGAGCGGAATCAAAGGTGTCCCCCCAGACGATGCTCTCTAAAAGGCTTCTGCTACAAGCAAGAAAAGAGGAGAAATTGATCTTAAGTGCGCCATATATGTACGCCAAAGCCAACAGCAACAGTCAGCAGCTCGCAACCCCGAAAAGCTGCCCACAAAAATCAGAAAGTAGCAGTCGCAAGGCCAAGGGCTTGAAAATAAACCATCGTCTTGGCCCGTTTTAGTTTATAGATAAATATACGTCTCCGTGATGTTATCCCCCTTGATAATGTGCAACGCAATGAATTTATTAACGAGTTTATAACTATTATTTTGTAATGAGAAGGAGAAGGAGGAAGGAATTGATATAATTTGTAAGTAGGTCCTCTCTGTTAGCCATGTGCATTGTATAAAATTCTTTCTATTCGTATCTATTAAATATTATTAACATAATTATTAGGAATCATTGTTATCACGGTTGCCTTATAGTCTGTAAGAACATTTTTAAATCAACATCTGACCCAGATTGTATGTCATATCCCCAAAAACCATTTGTTAAAGCTCCTATCTGGCCTCTCTTCTATCTTTCATTAGTCTTAGCGTGTCATTTTCAATTATTTGTACGAATAATACGCCTTTTTAATTGTCTTTTTTAAGTAAAAACCAGTTAGAAATTGAATAAACAAATTTATGCGATGAGTATATTGCTTTTTTATCAAGAATTATTAAATCAAAGCCACTTCTTTTAGTTTTAGATGTTTAAGATAAGGAATGAGCCATATTATGACATACGTTGCACGGAAGGTTATTTATTTAAGTGCTTATTGTTATTAACAATATGTGTGTTTACACTTTTGTTGAACAAAAAACCCACTCAAAAGCGACCCTAACCAAGGTACTTCCTGCATCGGAGGTTCTCTCGGCGCAACACGTTTTCACTCGCCGGGTAGAGAGTGCAGCGGCAAATATGCAACAAGACCGAAAAGAGACGCTAAAATGAAAATGAATTTGGCTTAAAATGAAAACGAAAACGAAAACTCAGGTACGTGCTCCAAACGGAAGAAAAAACGAATCGGAGCAACCAGAGAAAGCTGAGAAGAATCTGTCTAAATGCAAGACACATTAAAATCAGAACATTCTGTGAACGAAGCTCGTGCAGATCGGAACAAACGGAAAATTGGAGCAATAAAATTAACTAATAAAACGGAACTTTAACAGAATACTTTTTTGGAAAACAGTTTGCTTTATATATTTTATTTAATGAATTAATTCAAAATGCTTTCAATACGGACCTGGATACGACTTGGGCTGCTTTTAATTTTGGTGGTTAGCCTCTCGCTGGCTCTGCCGAGCTTGGAGAATCATACTAGAGAACAGATTGAAGAGGTGGTAGGTGAGTACGAATAATAAAAGCTGAAAATAAATACAATTTGAAGCTTTGAAATGATTAGAAAACAAGGAGGAAGTCGGGTTCGGCATGCCGAAATTGAAATTGAAATTAGACCAGGAACCAAATTTGAATTCGATCATAATTAAGCCAAACATTAACTGATTTCAATTTGGAAAGCGTTCCCAGTTGATGCTGATGAAGAATATATATGATACATAGGGTCGGAAATACTTCCTTCCCTGCGTTTTGTACATCTGAACAAAATTATAATACATTGTACACTTCTTTCTTCTTTATTTGGTTTAAAAATCTTTGAACATTTCTTAAATATACACACAGCTTACAAAAGAATTATTCTCTCTTGAGGTAATATATTTTTTGTCAACAAAACAATTAAAATAATTAATTTTCCAGCTTGTAAACAACCCAAGGCCCCTGGCCTCTGCCGAGGACGTCAATTGCGCTATGCCTACAACAAGGACACGGGGAACTGTGAGAGCTTCTACTACACCGGCTGCGCTTCCACTAAGAACAATTTTCTGACCTATGAGGAGTGTCGACGGGATTGTATGCAGCGTCTACGCTATTGATAGAAGGAAAAAATCTATTTAACTATTAACTTAATGCATATATTTTTATGTTTACCAATATTTTCCTAAGACGTCTTTGATTTCTTTTTAAGCTGCTTGGGTTTATCCTTTTTACAGCAAAAGTAGCTTAAAAGTAGGAAAATTACGGAAAAGGAAAGCAAGAGCAAGAGGATACTATCCAAAGAGTGATAGATAAAACCATTTATCTCAATTCCTGGCGATTGGAGAAGCTTACTGGCCACAAAGCCATGCTGTATGACATGTTCCACCGACCAAATGGCCAATTCCAAGGGCGTTTGCTGTCGCTGATTGAATACTTTTGAGATTTGGATAGAATTCTCAGTGTAACTGTAAAGGAATTACTGCGTTAACAAATAGTTTTTAACTATTAATTAATATAATTATACCTAGCTTTGCTTAGCTCTTTGAAAGCTTGCTTTAGGTTTTCAACATTAATCTCTTCATAGTCCAACTTTAGACCCATGCCTCGATTTTGTACAGAAAAAGCATTTAAGAATTGATCGCCATAAATGGGAGTTACCAACATGGGTTTGCCGCAGTGTACGGATTCCGTAGTGCCCAAGAGACCGCCATGAGTCCAAAATAACTTCACTTTGGGGTGACCTAAAAGGGTGATTCGAGTATAAATGTAAATACAGACCCTTAACCGGTTTTCTAACTAAAGAAAAACCGGAATAAGCCAAGATTGGGTTATTTTGTAACACTCACAAAGTAAAGCCAACTGCGGCGCCCATTTCACAAATAGAAATTTCGAGGAATCCACTTTGGGTGTCTTTACCTTCTCATCCTCTTCCCATTTCCAAATGATCCTCCAGGATAACCCTTGAAGAACCTCCAACATGGCAACTAGTTTCTCACCATCAATGCTTGAGGCCCGAACCATGGAGCCCCAGCTTATAAAGATAACGCCTTTCTCAGATTGATTTAGAAACTTAGTGATTTCCTCCGGTAGCTCTTTTTCCGCCTTCTCTGTTATGTGAACTCCACCGATTTCCACAAACTGCAAAGACTGCGGACGGCTGCCCATTAGGGAATAATGTTGATTTCCAAATATAAATGCAGTCTGCCTGCGAGCCACTTCCTCTACATCTATCTCCTGGCCAAGATACCTTCGGATTACTTCGTTATCCGCCGGATTCGAGTGATATTTGTACAGATATTTTAGCATCTTGGCTTGAACAAAGTTAAGCAGGCGTTCGTGCCACTTGAGACTCCCGGCAAAGCCCACAAATTCCGATTGAATAAACGAGGGAGTATCCGGCAGATCGATGCGATCGTAATAGTAGGGCATCAGGGCACAAGTACTTAGGCCTATAATTGGCAGATTCATTAACTTGGCCAAGGCCAGTTGGCAGTCCGAGTTGAAATATTCCGTGAGCAGCAGATCATAGGGTTTGCTTCGGTGTCGCTGGAACACAGTTTCAATGTGGCCGCTGCCAAAGAGATGCTCGCACGTCTCCTGACCCTCCTCGTGGAGGGCTAGGTATTCCCTAAACAGAACTCCCAGGGATCGTGTGGGTGTATTCTCCGTGAGGGGAACCAAATTAATGGTAGTACTCGACTGATCCTCTCCAGCAGCCGATATCAAGAGCTCCTCGTAGTTGGGCAGGGTTCTTCCTTCAAGATTCTTCACATATGAGATCACTGTCACCCGATGGCCCCGCCTCGCCAGCTCATTGAGGATGGGCATCACCACCTTGAAGTGGCTAAAGCCAAAGTGGGGATAAACGGCCAGAACATTACCAGCCAGAATCGGGCGAGGAATCCCCGCGAGAAATACTAATAGTAGGAACACTCCACTGCGCAGCAACGTGGTCATCGTTTCGTTGTTTTCCACCAAATGAAACGAAGCATTAAAGTTGTTACCCAACCCAAGAGGGGCTTCCCTTGACCGATTGTAGTGATGATAACCTTATCGTCCATTGTTGATGATAATAACGAGATCATTACGAGCTAATAGAAAAGTTGTTTGTTTGTTGTGCCTTCTGATTGGATTGGATTACTGCACTTGCCCGGCTTCTTCTTCCCATGGAAAGTTCCCTCAACTGGAACTGCAATCTCAATCGATATATCGATATTCCTCAATTTAATTGAATTGAATTTAATATAATTTGTATTACAAATTATTATAATTTATATTTTAAGGTTTGTTTTCTCCAAAAAATGATTTAGAAAATCAAAACAAATTTTGCCTGCCCTTATTCTTTCTTGCAAAAACGTAGTTTCAAATGAAACTTTAGTATTTATTAAGAAACTCATGAAATGTTTAATTTTTATTTAAATATAGTAGCCATAAGTAATGAATATTCTGAATATACCAAGACTGACTAATTAAGCGATAAGGAAAGGTAAACTGGTTGAGCTAAAGGTACTTTCTGAAAACTATTCTACCTGTCTTTGTCTTCTGCAACAGGAAATGGTTTTTGCCTAGATAAGGACTCCCTAAAAAATGCTATAAAGGCAGGAGACAACCCTCATGTCGAGTTTATTCATTCAAATTCAATTTCAGTCGCGTGTACAGACTTCTCCTTCAACAAAAATAATGTGCAAATTAATAATTTTTTTAGTTTTAGCATTTTATACATTAAATCAGTTTGGATGCACAGCAGGATCCCAAAATAGTCCTAGTTCAATGTGTATATCTATTAATAACACCATTGAAGGCGGCAAATTTATTTCAAAGTTTGTATTGCCGATTTATGGTGAGCAGCAGCAGAACAATTACAAGAA